>JAFIDM010033818.1:0-19238 GCA_023159025.1 Thereuonema tuberculata | reverse complement strand
TATTTTGGGGAGACTGGACGTAAGGTAAAAAAACGAATGAAAGAACACGAAACAGCGATAGAGAAGAATAACCTGCAATATTTAACAGCATTGCATCACAAAAATTCCGGCCACACACTAATGGTAAACAATCCCATCATTTATGGGATTGAGAAAGATTAGTACTTACGAAAATTCCACGAATCATTGTTAATTAAGTCTAAACCATGTTACAATACTGATGTTTCAATTAAAAACGCGCTGCAGTACAATTTACGGTGATTTTGTGTTATTACATGTGAAAATTTTTGTTATTCTAAATTATTGTTTTGTTTATATCAAGATAATTGTTTATCTAATAATACAATTACACGGTAATACAATTAATGCGGCTGTAATACAATTACACGGTGATTATTTGTTGTCATATTTGTTATTATTATCCTAAATTATTGTTATATTTAAATTCAATTCCAAGCCTGTTTCTCTTTTCCATATTTATTTATGATCATCTGACGACGAAGGATAGAACCTTCGCAACATGTAATGTGATTTATTATGAAATTATTTATTTATATCTATTTTGTCTTTGTGTGTTTGGTCCTTCATATTAATATTTACACACACAACATGGATAATATTAATATAGTAATTATTATTATTAATAATAAAAATAGCCGCATACCGTCACTCCCATTAAAGAAACAGCATTAAAAAAAACAGCATTAAAAAAAACCTGTATTTAATTAGCAAATTAATATCGAGATCGGAGAATGTACGACTTTCCAGCACGTTGTGGGCTTCTCCGCTTAACTAAGTTGTATTGCGGGCTGGCGGCAATATGAAATTTTTCACATTTTTGCATGTATCTTGCAAACGCAGAAACATTTGTGAATGACTGATATATCGTTCGATAGAACTTTCAAATATCAACATTTTCTCCATTTAAAGTTCTCTTCCAACTTTTATACTTTTCATTTAAATTCAAAAAAAGTCAAAATTTGACCCTCTAATAGGCGCCGTCTTGGAAACCAAAACATTTTTTCGAAAGATTTTTGTAGCATTTTGTTTGTCTTAAAAAGATCTAAATTTTATCCATTTGCATGATCAATCTATCTCTTATAGTTTGGTCACATAATTGGAAAAAGTAATGGTGGTGTGCACCAAACTAGAATTAACTTTGATGGCTGCATTGTGGACATAGCTAAAATTAGTGGGAAGTGCCTTTGTTTTAAAATTTTAGCCTTTGTTTTAAAATTGTATGAAAGGAAACAAACATGTATAAAACGAAATTTATTAAGTTTCTGAATAAATTTTCGTTTTATTCATGTTTGTTTAATTTCGCACAATTTTAAAACAAAGGCTAAAATTTTAAAACAAAGGCACCCCCCACTAATTTTAGCTACATCCACAATGCAGCCATCAAAGTTAATTCTAGTTTGGCGCACACCGCCATTAGTCTTATGCCAGACAGAAAAACGTTTTTATAATATAAGATTATATGTGTTGCAGTCCATTCTTAGTTCAGTCTTTGCTCACTTTGTTCATTCAAGTGTTCCAAAATTTCAATAGTTTCTTTTTTTCTGGCTTCCCTTCACATTTGGTCCATTTCACTATTAGACTAATATGATCAATGATTTCATTGTATGCGGATTATTAATTTCACATACAGTAACTATATTACAAAGCTTTGCTGGTATGGAAAGAAACATATACCTTATTGCAGATAACTAATTCAAGAAATAATTTATTTCAGATCATTTCGGATCCTGTTCCCTGTCAGCTGAATTGTTCTGATTCTGAACTGTAAAAAGAATTATGTGATTGAACTGATTAATAGGGTACATTACAATGTTCTTACCGATGAAGATTAGCAGATAGATAAGTACATCATGTCAAAGAGGAAAAAAGCAGCAGGGGTTATTTATAGTGAAAAGGTCAACTTTGCATCACTTAGCAAATCGCAAATGGACTGTTTATTCAACTAAAACGTAGATATTTTCCCACAATGGCTTGTCTTAGAATTTTGAAAGGAGGAGAGGTAGATACTACATCCAATCACAACAACCCCCAAGAAAAAAATTAGAATCTCATTTTATCGAACCATAAAAAAAAAATCAGTGTTACTGCAGATTAATTAATGGTTTGTGAGATAATGGCAATATCAACATTGATCATAATGCTGGGCACAAGGAAAAAGGAATTAACCAAATACAAGCTTCAGAAATGAAATTTCTATGACACGAGAAAGGATGCATAAGAACAGATTGAATCAGAAATGATTACTTAAGAAAGGAACTAGATGTCCTGGCAAACACAGAAAAAATAACACAATAAAAAATGAAATGGAAAGAAAAAAGTCGTGAAATAGAATTCCTGAAGAGACATTATAGTACAACAATATTGCAATATTTAAAATTTGTCAGTTACTTTCTAAACATATATATTCGTCTCGTTTTCCTTTTTTTACCTCTTTTTGTGTCTGCTTTTAGTTCGATTAATAACATGCTATCTCATCTTAAAGAACCTTTATGCTAACATCACTTTAAAAAAAAAAACTCCAGTTTCGGATAAAAATTATATGGTAGAGGAAAACTATAAAATAAATAAATATTTAAAAACCGCTTAAAGGTTTTATTGAATATAAAAGTTAATAATGTTTGCTACAAGTTTTAATAAGAAATTTTAAAATTGTAAACGGGTCATTCTGTTTGTGAAGTATCATTTTAAAGGCCATGGAAAGAGTCGCTTAACAGTTACTGCGTTTTGTGCATTGTTCCTAAATAATTTTTTAATTATTTAAGTCTCTTCGACAAATATGTCATTACCGTAGATCGTATTGAAAAGCATCGTATTTTGATTCAATTCAACATTAATACGATTTTTTATGTAAATTTTATGTGTTTATATTACATCGAAATTTGAGGGAATCTTGCTTTGCAAGTTTGCTTAATTATCACGTTATAATAATGTTTTTTAGTTAATATTTAATAACATGACGTCAAAAAGTTTTTTTTTTCTTCATTTAAAATTAGAACTTTATGAAAAGATAAATACTGTTTGCATCAATACAATTTCCATTCGTTTTTTAATGGTACTTTTTTCGAAACTATACAATTTGATAAAAGAATATCTATGAATATCTGGAAGAGACGCTGTTTATTCTTTAGAAAGTTATAGGAAAACGAACAAAAGAAAGAAAACCTACTTTCCTTAAAATCTTGCATTTTCTGTTACTTTTAAAAGTAGACATTAAAAATTGTTTTATCGAAGTGTTTATGGAATTTAATATTAACTATACTTATGCAAAGTAAGAATCTAAAGGAAAAGCAAAAGGAATACTTCGCTTTTTATTCTTTAATATACACTCATGGACAAAAAAATTAGCGATCCACGAAATAATTGCGGGATCGTAACGAAACTTGCAATGAAGGTACATGTCGGGGAGATATGCAAATGATTAGAAATGCAGCGTGATTGCGCATTACGTATAGCCGGTAGAGGGCATTGAACATCGTACTCTGTGGAGTATAAAACAGGTAACCAAAACAGGTTGAGAGAGGGAGAATCGTCGGGATGATGGAAGCTGGGTGGTCAGCTAGGCGAGTAGCTCGTCAATTAGGCCGCTCTGATTGTGTTATGAGGAGGTGTTGGGACCAGTGGACCCGAGAGATGTCATGTACACGAAGACCAGGCTCAGGACGCCCTCGACAGACCAGTCGTCGAGAAGACCGCCACATAGTCAGAAATGCACGCGTGCAGCCAACTGCTTCATCTGCCGCCATCCAGGCACAGGTAGCACCTTCACTAGGTGCCGCTGTGTCTTCTCGAACCATACGAAGGTGCCTGGCTGAAGGACAGTTGGTATCGCGGCGCCCATTACGTGTGCTGCCCTTGACGCCCACCCATCGACGCGACGCCTCCGTTTGGAGTTTTGCCGCGAACGAGGAAACTGGACTGCAGCGGAATGGAACCAGGTCGTCTTTAGCGACGAATCCAGAGTCAATCTCGGCAGTGATGACAATCGTGTCGTTGTGTGGAGAGCCCGTGGTGAACGCTTCAATCCTGCCTTTGCTGTACAGCGACACAACGCTCCCACAGCTGGTGTGATGGTATGGGGTGCCATTGCCTACAATACACGGTCACCCCTAGTATTGTTCCGTGGCACCATGACAGCCCAGCGGTATGTTCATGAAATCCTGCAACCACATGTGTTGCCACTCATGCAACGGCTCCCAGGAGCCATTTTTCAACAAGACAATGCTCGGCCTCATACGGCAAGGGTGTCACAAGACTGTCTCCGCACTGTTACTACCCTTCCTTGGCCGGCCCGATCCCCAGATTTGTCTCCAATCGAGCATATCTGGGATCATTTGGGACGACGAGTTGGGCATCCCACGAGTTTGAACGAACTAGAGACAAGGTTAGCAAATATGGAACGAAATGTCTCAAGAATCAAACAGAACTTGTATGACTCAATGCCCGATCGTATCGCATCGTGCATTCGCGCTAGAGGGGGTCCAACGGAGTATTAACTCCTCCGTTCTTTGGCCTTTTTCTCTTAAAAAAATTATCCTTTTTCTTTGATTTTCTTATCATTTACTTACATCAAAGTAGTCATTACGTATGTAAATTTTCGTTTCATTTTGACGACTCCTTCTTGGTGCGCTAATTTTTTTGTCCATGAGTGCATCTAGTTTTCTTGTTACGTCTTTGTGACAGTAAACACTCAGATCTAAGTCGAAACATACATAGCAATTTATGAAATGATCTAAATGGATATGTCAGGGATGTATGTATAGTTTCTGTTAAACACAATGGCTTCATTTTCTGCAAATACTTAAGTTGCATGAAGACAATTAACTTTAATCATACTAAAACTCGCGGAGACATTAAGAAGATTAATAAGTGGTTTAATATTCGTTGTTATTCGAAATAACATGCGGCAGAAATGCGGCTAGTGTTGCCGATAAGACGAACCCCTAGCACACTCCCGAGATTTTCTAGGGAACAGATACCGAGGTGGTTTCCCATTGCCTTCCTCAGGACGCCATTATGGAATGACGTCAGACTCAAAGAGAAAGTGAAGAAGAGGCTGACAAACACAGGAAGGAAATTTGAAACATCCATAATCTAGACCGGAAATTGAACCCGGGTACCGGCAGACCGCCACCTTAGATTGCACGACCACGCCGGCACGACCATATCAAAGATACAATATAGATAAAAAAAAAATTAAATGAGATATACTTCAACGATACGTATGGAATTAATTGATATTATAAATCAAGTTCCTAATTGCACTTGATTTGTATATAAATATATATAAATATATATAAATTAGGCTTATATCAATGAAAATGACATATAGCAATTTCAAGAAAAAGAAAATTATATTGATACTGCCGGGTACCGTCCCCTCGCTCCGGAACCGTTCCATATATAGCATTAAAAAAAAAAGAAATTATTATTTAGCAAATTAATATTGAGATCGGAGGATATACGACTTCCAAACCCGTTGTGGCCGTCTTCGATTAACTCAGGTGTATTGCAGGTTGGCGACACACACATGGGGTTGCCGCCACACACTTCATGGTCAGTTTGCCAGATTATTCCCTATCCCTTAGGAATTTCGAAAAATCCGGCCTTATTCCTTGTCTACCTGTGAAAATTTTCAGCTTTCCAGGTCCAAGGGTTTGGGCTGGGCGTGAGTAAGTGAACCAGGACTTTCTTTTTATAAGAAACTAGTCGGCTACCCGTCGCTTCGCTCCGGAAGCCTGGCTTATGTAACGGAAAACAACTTTTTATTTATTAAAAACACACACACACACACACACACACAAATTACATCAAGGAAACTAAAGCCCCGCCAACACCATGCAATTTTTCAGTAACTTAGTCGTCCGATTTTGACGTCACGAGCAGTTTTGAGCCCGTTTATTGATTATATGAACTCGTGACGTCAAAGTCGGACTACAAGATGCTGAAAAATTGCATGATGTTCGCGCTGGTTTAAACTAAATTTTTTATAATTTTTTTTTTTTAATTTAATTTTTGATGTCTATGTTTTCTCAATCTACGACTGCTTTTAGAACCAGCGATCGAAATATATGATATATTTCTATTTTTTATACAGATTAAAATGTAGGCCTATAGTCTAAGGGCTAAGACGTTTAAATTCTGAGCAGTATTCTACCTAATAGAAATAGTGCATCTATCTTTCTTCACTCTCTTTTTTTTATTCCTATTGATACTTTTCAGGAGTTTTTCAGTTAGAAATAGTGATGGTTTTTGAGTTACAAATAGTGAGTTTTCAGTATTCTACCAAATAGAAATACAGATTCTTTTTGTTTTGACTCGCATTTTTACTGTAATTGTCACTTTTCAGTGGCGTTTGAATTACAAATATTGATGGTTTTTCAGTAACAAATAGTGATTTTTTTCGGTATTCCACCTCCAAAAAAGAAGGCTTCTTTATTTCTTGACTCTGTTTTCTTTACTCCAACATCTGCCGTGTACACACACTTATTTTTAAATATCATATAGAATTTGGTTAAGTAAGAATATTTAAAATATTGCAACGTTTCGACAATTATAGGTCTAATTGTCAGTTTCGAATTCCAAATAAACTGACGGATGGGAAATAAATAAGCAATCTTGAGATTCAAAAAAAAAGGTTGAATACATTCCTTATTGATGGGGGACGGAAAAGGAGATATAAGTCAAAAAACAATATGAAGAGAGTTGTAGTCCCTATGGCCTAATGGATAAGACGTCTGACTTCGGATCAGAAAGTTGCAGGTTGGATTCCTGGCGTGGATGTTTCGTTGTAAAATTTATTTCTATTTTCCATTCTTACAGAAAATTGCGCCGGACAGACAGAAACACAGACAGACGGTCAGAGAAATAAAAGATTTTAGTAATATAGATTGCCCTCGCTTCGCTCGGCATCGCTTCGCTGTGCTCCGTTCGATTTCTAACAATTAGTTTGCTGTTCTAAACTTGGTATATGAACAAAACTACTATAATTTAAAATTTAATCTTTTCAATCGCTAAGTGAAGATAATTTTTAGTTGTCGCACTTGATCAATTAAATATTTCAGATTTAAAAAAGCTATTTTGTCTGTCATTTGAATGAAAAAAATCAAACACATTTTTGATAATGAAACATTATGTTTAACTACAAAACTTCATAAATAATATTTTTTGTGAAAATTCTTGAATCATTTTCCAAAAGATTTCCTTGCTTCGACGTTTTATTAATTTATAATTTAACATTTTGCTTACTTCTTGATGAGACGTATAATTGTCCATGAGGAAAAAAAACGGGCTCATTCAAAATTATTACAGCATGATCAAATGTTTCACCTTGTGATTTGTTAATTGTTATGGCGTATGTAGGAATTATTGGAAATTGTCTACGATTGAGAATGAAAGGCAAATTTGAATCTTTTGGTTTCAAGTCAATTCTTGGAATTGTTACTAATTTATTTTTGTGAGATTCATTGATGATTTTTGCACAAATTAAATGTTGATGACATGAAGTTGCAATTAGTCTTGTTTCCATTATAGAAACCCTTCTTCGGATTTAAATTTCTTATCAACATAACTATCATTCCAAATTTTATATTAAGAATATGAGGTGGCATTCGAGATGGTGTGAGTGAGTTAAGAAATTCAACTGTTGTTTGTTTTGTAATTTGGAAAATTTTAAGAATTTTCATTTTTACGTGTCTTCACAAACTTCTCACAAGAGGCAACAAGAAATTTTTCCTATTTTTGCAAGTATCTCGCAAACGCAGAATCGTTTGTGACTAACTGATATAACGCTTGTTAGAACTTTCAATTCAAATACTAACATTTTCTCAATATCATGTTCTCTTCCAACTTTTATACTTTTCGTTTAAATTGAGAAAAGTCAAAATTTGACCCTTTAAAAGGCGACATCTTGGAAACCAAAAACTTTTTTCGAAAGATTTTTGTAGCATTTTGTTTGTCTTAAAAATTTCTACATTGTATCCATTTTCATGACCAATCTATTTCTTATAGTTTGGTCACAAAATTGGAAAAACGTAGTCTTATCACATCTAGAATAACGTTTTTATAATATATAGTAATTAATAATAATAATAATAATGTTAATAATAATAATAGCCGGATACCGTCAATTCGTTCCGGAATCCTTACATTAAAAAAACAGCATTAAAAAAAAAACCTTTATTTAATTAGCAAATTAATATCGATTTCGGAAAATGTACGACTTAAAAGCTCGTTGTGGGCTTCTCCGCTTCACTAAGGTGTATTGCGGGTTGGCGCCAATATGAAATTTTTCACATTTTTGTATGTATCTTGGAAACGCAGAAACATTTGTGAATGACTGATATATCGTTCGATAGAACTTTCAAATACCAACATTTTCTCAACATGATATTCTCTTCCAACTTTTTTAATTTTCCTTTAAATTGAAAAAAAGGCAAAATTTGACCCTCTAATATCTTGGAAACGAAAACATTTTTTCGAAAGATTTTTACAGCATTTTGTTTGTCTTAAAAAGATCTCAATTTTATCCATTTGCATGATCAATCTATCTCTTATCGTTTGGTCACAAAATTGGAAAAACTTAGTCTTATGACAGACAGAATAACGTTTTTATAATAAAAGATTATATGTGGTGCAGTCCATACTTAGTTCAGTCTTTGTTCACTTTGTTCATTCAAGTGTTTCAAAATTTGAAGTAGTTTTCTTGTTCTGGCTTCCCTTCACATTTGCTCGATTTCATATTTTATTAGACTATTACGATTAATGATTTCATTGTATGCGAATTATTAATTTCACATACAGTAACGATATCACAAAGTATTGATAATATGGAAAGAAACATGTACCGAATTGCAGGTAACAAATTCAAGAAATAATTTATTTCAGATCATTTCGGATCCTGTTCCTTGTCACCTGAATTGTTCTGATACTGAACTGTAAACAGAATTTTGTGAGAGAAATTATTAATAGGGAACATTACAATGTTCCTACGGATGAAGATTAGCAGATAGATGTAAATATATCATGTAAAAGAGGAAAAAAGCAGCAGGGGTTATTTATAGTGAAAAGGCCAGCTTTGCATCACTTAGCAAATCGCTAGTCAACTAAAACGTAGATCTTTTCCCACAGTGACTTGTCTTAGAATTTTGAAAGGAGGAGAGGTAGATACTACATCCAATCACCGCAACCCCCAACAAAAAAATTAGAGGCTCATTTTACCGAACCATAAAAAAAAATCAGTGTTACTGCAGATTAAGGAAAGTTTTATGAGGTAATGGCAATATCAACATTGATCATAATGCTGGGCACAAGCAAAAAGGAATTAACCAAATACAAGCTTCAGAAATGAAATTCTAAGACAGGAGATAGGATGCATAAGAACAGGTTGAATCAGAAATGATTACTTAAGAAAGGAACTAGATGTCCTGGCAAACACAGAGAAAATAACACAATACAAAATGAAATGGAAGGAAAAAAGTCCTGAAATAGAATTCCTGAAGAGACATTACAGTACAACAATATTGCAATATTTAAAATTTGTCAGTTGCTTTCTAAACATATATATTCGTTTCGTTTTCCGTTTTTTTACCTCTTTTTGTGTCTCCTTTTAGTTCGATTTACAGCATGCTATCGCATCTTAAAGAATTCTTTATGCTAACATCTTTTAAAAAAAACTCCAGTTTCCGATGAAAATTATATGATAGAGCAAAACTATAAAATAAATAAATATTTATAATCCGATTAAAGATTTTATTGAATATAAAAGTTAATAATATTTGCTACAAGTTTTAATAAGAAATTTTAAAATTGTAAACAGGTCACTCTGTTTGTGAAATATCAACTTAAAGGTCTTGGAAAGAGACGCTTAGCCGTTGCCGCCACATTGTAATTGTATCTAAATAATTTTTTAATTATGTAAGTCTCTTCGACTAATATATCATTAGCGTAGATCATATTGAAAAGCATCGTAGTTTGATTCAATTCAATATTAATACGATTTTTTATATAAATGTCTGTGTTTATATTACATCAAAATTTGAGGGAATCTTGCTTTGCAAGTTTGCTTAATTATCACATTACAATAATGTTTTTTAGTTATTACGTAATAACATGCAGTAACAACCGTCAAAAAAGTGTTTTTTCTTCATTTAAAATTAGAACTTTATGAAAAGATAAATACCGTTTGCATCAATACAACTTCCATTCGCTTTTTTAATGGTACTTTTTTCGAAACTATACAATTTGATAAAACGGTATCTACGAATATCTGGAAGAGACGCTGTTTATTCTTTAGAAAGCTATAGGAAAAAGAACAAAAGAAAGAAAAGCCTACTTTCCTTAAAATCTTGCATTTTCTGTTACTTTTAAAAGTAGACATTAAAAATTGTTTTATCGAAGTGTTTATGCAATTTAATACTAACTATACTTATGCAAAGTAAGAATCTAAAGGAAAAGCAAAAGGAAGACATCGCTTTTTATTCTTTAATATACCTAGTTTTCTTGATACGTCTTTGTGAAAGTAAACACTCAGATGTAAGTCGAAACATAGGTAGCAATTTATGAAATGATCTAAATGGATATGTCAGGGATGTTTGTATAGTTTCTGTTAAACACAATGGCTTCATTTTCTGCAAATACTTGGGTTGCGTGAAGACAATTAAATTTAATCATACTAAAACTCGCGGAGAAGATTAATAAGTAGTTTAATTTTCGTTGTTATTCGACAGAAACCAATTGGCTTAACTCTAATATTTTCGACGACTATTTTTTCGATGTTGCGATAGTTTCTGGACAAAACCCACGTGAAAAAAAAATCAAATATAAAAGTTAGATCATTTCTTGTCCATAAAAAAAGACAAGTTTCAAGAAGATTCGTCCCGCAGATCAAAATTTATTTGAGGAAGACACTGAATGCTTTGAGGATTCTCACTTTTCTAGGATGTTTGCTGTAAACACTAAAAGAGACTAAAGTCTATTACTGAACTCAGACGAAAGTAATACAATATCTCGATCATGGAATCTTAATACTTATTTTAAGGCAACTTTTTATCCAATCTTAAGTTTCATTACGTAGTTTTGACGAAAAATGCTTGTTAGATTTTATATAGTTTAAATTGCATTATTGCTGATGGTGGTACTGATGGTGTCTCGGAATGAGATGTAATCATTTCTAAGTGATATATTGGTCTTATTCTGATTCTGGAAAATTCTTAAGAAAACCAAAAATATCTGAGAAAAAAATAACAATTCATAAGACTACAATGCTAATTTCTCAGCTTAGTTCTCTTGAAAATGATAGAAAATTTAATTAAAAATGAAAAATAATGCAATGAGTACAATAATGGTTTTTAGTTAATACGTAATAACATGCAGTAACAACAGTCATAAAAAATGTTTTTCTCTTCATTTAAAATTAGAACTTTAGGAAAAGATAAATACTGTTTGCATCAATACAATTTCCATTCGCTTTTTTATTGGTACTTTTTTCGAAACTTATTATTCTTTAATAAACCTAGTTTTCTTGTTACGTCTTTGTGACAGTAAGCACTCAGATGTAAGTCCAAACATACATAGGAATTTATGAAATGATCTAAATGGATAAGTCAG
This sequence comes from Thereuonema tuberculata, assembly GCA_023159025.1. NCBI lineage: Eukaryota > Metazoa > Arthropoda > Chilopoda > Scutigeromorpha > Scutigeridae > Thereuonema > Thereuonema tuberculata. The sequence goes on along the minus strand of JAFIDM010033818.1, from coordinate 7,613 downwards.
GGATGTCCGTATAATTTCTGTTAAATACAACAGTTTCATTTTCTGCAAATACTTAGGTTGCGTGAAGACAATTAACTTTAATCATATTAAAACTGGCGGAGACATTAAGAAGATTAATAAGTGATTTAGTATTCGGTTTAATTCGACAGAAACCAATTGGTTTAACTCTAATATTTTCTACGACTATGTTTTCCATGTTGTGATAATTTCTCGATAAAAAACCTACGTGAAAAAAAAATCAAATATAAAAGTTAGATCATTTCTTATCCATAAATACGACAAGTTTCAAGAAGATTCGTCCCGCAGATCAAAATTTATTAGAGGAAGACACTGAATGCTTTGAGGATTCTCACTTTTCTAGGATGTTTGCTGTAAACACTAAAAGAGACTAAAGTCTATTACTGAACTCAGACGAAAGTAATACAATATCTCGATCATGGAATCTTAATGAGATTTCTTTTTATAGTGGTAAAAAAAATACTTATTTCAAGGAAACGTTTTATCCAATCTTAAGTTTCATTACGTAGTTTTGACGAAATATGCTTGTTGGATTTTATGTAGTTTACATTGCATTATTGGTTCATATTATCGTGGTACGGATGGTGTTAAGGAATGAGATGTAATCATTACTAAGTGATATATTGGTCTTATTCTGATTCTGGATAATTCTTAAGAAAACCAAAAATATCTAATTTTTTAGGAAAAAATAACAATTCGTAAGACTACAATGCTAATTTCTCAGCTTAGTTCTCTTTTGAAAATGCTAGGAAATTTGAATTTAAATGGAAAATAATATTGTGACAGATACTTTTCCTTTTTCTACTTTAAATTATTTATTATTACTAAATATTATTACTATTGCTTTCATTAGTTTCAGAAAATGTATGCAATTTTTCTATCTTGCGTTAGAAATGAAATAGTTTTTTTTAATGGATATTATTGAAAAAAAAATCTTTACTGACTGACTTTTCTACTTGTATGTTTACCTTCTCTGTTCATTTGTATGTTTCTGTTTTCCGCATATCACGTTAAAACGGCTACCCTGATTTCCATAAAATTCCGTAAGGGGCTGTCCATATATTACGTCATTTAAAATTAGGGGGAGGGAGTCTGGTCGTTGGATTTCAAATATATATATATATGTATATATAAAACTCAATTTCGCCAAAAACCTTACAATGCGTTTATCGTAAGCGCGGCAGACTTGATAATCTGAGATGACTCTAAAATAAGTTTTAATACTTAGCTCACAAATCGCCGAGTGAGTAGGTAGCATTCGACTGCAAAAAAGCAAAAATAATTGAAACTTATGATATCGACATAAATAATGGACTTCCTGAACGGATTTTAAAGACTATGAAAAGTAAGTTATTTAGTTTATTTTTCTCATTATATTACTTAAAAATATATATAACTACTCTGGGTACTATATTTACTTAATTAACAAAGGAGGCAAAAGTCTCATTTTTGAGCCTGATAAAACTCAGTGGTTTCTTCCGCAACATTTGATTCTTTTATCATACAGTCATAAATTTTATAATTCTAAGAAAAAAAATATTTATTTATTGTGATCTCCAGGCACAGCATACAGGAACTACTTCTAAAAAATATGTTGCTGTTGAAACTGCAGGTGATTTGACAGACGAAGAAAGGATAGAACTCGTGATGAATTCCCGTTCCATTGACAGGCTTCTTAAATGAGCAAGATGTTTTATAAGAATAGATGATGGGTTCAATGCTCAAATTGTGGAAACAGTTTACTTAATAATTTCCAAAATGGTGAAACTTTCGCAGAAAATGATGTAATGCCAAGGTCTTTTAGAAATTTAAAGATTGATGTTAAGACATATGCAGTCAAACAAATAAATCTACAATTCTCAATCTTATTTCTGTGAAAATGAAGAATCGGAAGAAATGGAAAAGGCAGGGAAGTTAAATGCACTCAACTGTGCAAATGCTGCCTACTTCATTTATATAAAAAAAAAAATTGTCGTACGAATCATATGAAGATTTGGTTTGTATCATGCATTACAGTGGGTATGATATTGCAAAAATCATTCAAAGGAATTTCCTCGCTTGTACTTGCCATATGCACATTCTGTGTTACTGAAAGAAATCGCAACTTTTATTGCAATTGCTGATACGATAACGGTAAACCATCGTAGCAGGCATATTATAGGATTGAGAATTCCAGTTTTTGATATTAACACAAACAATCTTTTTTATTCTATTTATCTGGAAAATAATTTTTAAATGATTTTTCTGGTAAAGGCCTATCATCTAGCATCCTTAAAACCCTTCTTAAATTTGATTAGATGCTCAATATGTGAGAGAGCATTTAGCTAGCATAGCTGTAGATGGGCAGTATATAAAGTTAGGAATTGCCAACCATATATAAGATGAGCTAAATTTGAAAAATATTCTAGCATCCTGGGACATGATGCACCGCTTTGAAGTAATGGAGAAAAATTCTGAAATGCCAAATATTATTAACAAGGCACATAATCTCATACTTGAATGTATGAAGGAATTCATGCAGGGGTTAAAATATGAATACTTCATATAGATTTTGAGGAAGTTTTGTATCAACCAAAACTTTTCTAATCAATGAAGTTTACTGCTTATTCAAAGGAAGTATTTAATACTTTCCTACATACATGATAATAAATTTTTCGTATGTGCTCGTGAAAAAGATATGGAGCAATTTGCATTAGGCCTGCGTGATAATTTGTTAAAGAAATCCACTATATTCCATATACAGTAAAACCTCGATATAATGCTCCCGCTTATAGCACTATCCCGTTCTTTTTATACGCTCCATTTATACGGTCCCTGGAATTTTCTATATATCTCTGTATACTTTTACCTTCTTATAAAGCTTCAAATCCCGCTTTTTATATAGAAAATTTTGTATCGAAAAGAAATGTAACACTGTAAAGATTTTTTTTTCCGTGGTAGGAGGGAATCTTTGAACTCTGTGAAATGCGGGTCTGCGATACAGTTGTGCAAAATGTCGAAGCGGAAATCCCTTTCTATAAGTGACAAATTGCAAATTCTCCGTAAGTACGACGAGAATTCTACAGAAGTCAGAAGGATTTCGCAGAATCTCTAGGAATTCGCTCGTCCAGTCTGCGAACAATAATGAAAAACAGGGATACAATTACCGATGCAGCGAAGGGTTGTTGCAAACGTAAAAAAGTAAAGTATGCACTAAATCTGCTCCGAAAATATATTAGTATTGCCCCTAGTGGTGTATCAATTGACGTTAATAATTACCTGAACCGCATTGGAAATGTCATAATTCATAACAGTAGCACACACACACACGGCAAACCACAATCAAAGATCTTTTTAATAGGAAATAAGCTCATATTTGCAGTATATCTATTGCAGAATCATGTATGTTTCGTGTAAAATGGTGTCCAAATCTTTCCCCATCTCATAAATCATTTCCCTTGTATAGCGCTATCCCGCTTATTACGCTTGTAGGTCATGCTCCCTTGACGAGCGTAATAACGAGGTTTTACTGTACTTTTGCTACCAGATTTATGTGGCGTTTTAGCTAAAACTTCTAAATGTGTTCAGTCAGTTGAAATTCTTCCTTGGGATTATACAAGATCAATTAATAATTTTCACTAACATTTAAAAATATTTATGAATTACATTGATGCAATGTCCGACTTAAAAACAGTTGCTGATTTGTGTCAATTCTTGGAAAAAATTCCAGATTCATTTTTCAAATGTTCAAAAACAGTTATTCATATTTTTCACTTACCAAAGTGTGCCACTACCTGATGAACCTGTAACTCGAAAGTTTTAAGATCAACTGATTCAGCTAATTATAATAACGAGGAGAAAAATCAACTGAGTTCAAATTTTAAAAGTGATTTAAAGGATTTTATCAAATTCATCAAAAACATTTTGGAAAAATTTGATCATTATACCAAGGGAAAAAATGAATGTATTGATACTGGATAAAAAATGGCTGGATGTCTTTTTAGCTTTGATCATTTGATATATCCACGATCGGATGTTTCTGGAGAACATTTGGCATCTACGTTCACTTCTGAGACATTCTCAGAGTATATCAGAGACTTTCCTTTTAGCCTTACAAATATTGATGAGGACACTTCTTTTCTTTGAATATAAAGAGCTATGTTCTTCAATGCAGCATAAAATATCTAAAAACAGAGATGAAGGGTCACTTTGTGATTTACGAAAGCTTTTTAAGTTATCTAAGATACGGCTGAAGCATAAATTCCCCCTTATTCTAAAATTTATCTCGATTTGTATGTCAATCCCTGTGTCAAAGGCAATATGTGAGAGTTGGGGGTCAGTAATAAGCAATGTGATGGTAAAAAGACCAATGGCTCATTGGAAGACTTTGGTACATCAGATATTCGTGTATTTATTATGCTTAATGGTCCTGAAAGTGGATGTAAGCATATACCCAAATTTTTGAAAGCTGCATTAGTTGAAAAATATGGGATGTCATACTTTCAACATTTTAAGCATGTGTCTACAAATGTTGGTATTAAACATGCTGTTACTTCGAAAGTAGTTAGTAGAGTTATTAATGATTCAGATAAATGCTTGCCATGTTTTCACTAAGTTATATAATAAATAATTTTGAAAGATTAAACTATGTTTAAGTTACTTTTCTTTACTTTCAGCCTGAGGTATTACTTACTTTCAGGTATTACTTTTCTCTTAGCTTGCATTAACTGCAATTTCAAATGTAAACTGTGTAAATATTTATTTATTGTCCACATGTATTATTGGTCATATATTTTAAAATGCAAATTTTGCTTTAAAATGACAGTAATTTATTATGATAGTAAGCTTGGCTCTGCATCGTTCGGAATTGCACGAAATTTTGGCTTCTGAAACTGGTGCTGCAGATTGATATAGAAAATTCTGCTACTGGGGACAGCATCACGGGGCAGGCACTTGATGTCGTGTGGTCTGAGGTGGACGTGGATGAGCCGAGCTCAACAGGAGAACCTGTAGCGAATCCCATGCCTGTGATTCAGAATTTGGAGGAATGGGTTAAGTCCCAATGGGAAAATGCAGTAGAATCTGGATTATCTGAAACTCTTTTAACCGGAATCTCATTTAACAGACGTCGGTTTCCTTAATTTTTTTTTTTTTTTTGGTAAATAAACAATATCACATCAAGGTCAACTTCGGCGGCAGCTATTCCTACTGCAGGCAGTGCAGAAATGCCGATATCTTATCTCTTTCTCCCCCTCATCCCCCCCTCCTGTCGGAAATTCCATTCGTCTCCAAGACCATCTGCCTTCTGCCTTTCTATTGGCTATTTTCTGTCCGACTCAGAAGCATTGGCTTTACCGAAATGTAGAACATTCATTTATGCCATGGAACCCACTAAACGAAAACGCAATAGCGATGACGATAATAGCGAAATTGAGGAAGATGAGGTAATCGAAACTTCTAAAATAAGCAACTCCGATGCTTTTGAATGTTTTGCTAAAGGACTGATGTGGTTGGAGCAACAGACTAACTCTGATTCTACAGAACTTTTGCTACTGAAACAACTTCTAAAGAGACTGGCTAAACGACATCAGTCATGCTTACGGCAGAGCAAACTTACGTTTAAGCCAATGTAAAGTATGTATGCAATGCAACATTTACATTGCATTTTCTGACTTGTGTGACATCTATTGAACAAATTTCTTGTTTATAATTATAGTAATATAAATAAAAACATCACATTTCGTTATTTTGTACTTGGGTACATATTTAAAACCAGTGTTAAATTATTTGCGGTATATAAGCATATTGGGAATGGAAAAATAAAGTTATATATGAAAAAATTTGAATAAAAATGACGAAGCCCTATTATTTTAATTGCTCACAAATTTTAAAATTTCTATATTTTCTACATAAAACGTATTATAAAAATTCCTTTAATTCGATAAGAACATATACTACAGCCACTGTAAATACCTAAATAGCAATTAGAGTTCACAAATAAATTTCGTAAGGTTTTGGTTGATAATAATTATTGTAAAGTATTTGACCATATAATCGAAATACAGTAGATCTCCATACTTTTATAAGAGAAAGTTGTTAGTAAAGTTCTTTGGCGTATCTCTATTATTTTAAGTCTTAACTATACACTGCATCCTTAAGATTGGGCTTATCTAAGAATTAGTGAGGAAGGATCTTTAGAAGTTATATTATATAAAACATCCACATTGACATTATACAATGGAGAAATTCACAAACAACTTACAGAAGATCCTTTCTAGTTCGTTGGTTGATGTTGAAACCAGCAGTTCACCATCCAGAGCTTTGTTTAAGATCTCAGAGTAATACAATATAAATAATAAGACATGCAAAGAATATTTTGGGAATCTAAATGACAGAATCGTTTTCCTAAGGGTGGTGGTCTTCCCTCTAAACTAACAATGAATGCTTTCGAAGCAATCAGAATGGAAAGTTTTATGTAAATTCTATTTACCGATGTACATTGACTGGTCCCGCTGTTTGGTGAGGTGTGATAGTTGGAAGCCACAAGACTAATCTTCATCTATTGGCAATTGGTATTCATTTATTACTAAATCTTATTTAAACGAATCTCCTGTTTTACTCCACTTTTCGTCAGGGTAGTTATAAAGTTTGAAATTTCATTGTCCAGTTCCGTAAGCTTGTTAACGAAAAACACAATAAACCTGTAATTATCCTTTCATCTTTAGGAAATACAATTAGATAATTGGAGATTATTTTTTCAGTTAGTGTGCTATCACTGCAATAAAGACCACAGCAGAATCTGACAGTGACGAGCAGAATCCGCATGAGGGTTTTTAATATGAAAATGTTGGCAGTAATTCGTAAATTTGTCATAAATTTCTGGTTCATTGAATGAAATGTTTGTTCAATCTTGGTCAACCGGTAGAAATGTTATTAAACATTAATTTCAAAATCAAAAGCACGAAATTCTGTTTTAATCCTCAATATGAAGTAGCTATAATTTTTTTACAATATCCTTAGTGTGCAACATTTAATATTGAAAATGAATATCTTGTAAGATTTCATTGAATTTGTAACATTTGTTGTTCGTATAATGCCTTTGTTCAATAGAAAATGATGTAATGAGAATTTCTATTCGATCAGTTATAGTGTAACTAACATAAGTTATTCTGTAACTTTCGTTTGTAAATTTTTAAGCATATTTCATTGGAACAGCTAAATTATGCCGACGTTTACATTGTAGTGACGATATTAACTTGATGCAAGATATCTTAAAAAAGAGATATAGTAAACTCCCGATTTTCCGCGGAATTGGGTGCACGGCAACCCCTGATAAGCGAATTACGCGGATAATCCGAAATAGAATGAAAATCAACACAAAAATCCTTTTAACATGTTTTATTTTCATTAAAAATTAATGTAAACAAATTAAGGAACGACCTTTTAGTGCGCATGCGCTAGTTTAGGGGGGGGGGGACGTTACCCTCTCCATATACAACTTCAACTAATACCTCAAGCGTCAGATGTCAAGTTTTGTTTATAATAACTCTCAACTTACGTGAATGAAATGAATGTAAAAAACAAATTTACAAAATAATAATAATAATAAAAATTAA
>JAFIDM010033817.1:0-19242 GCA_023159025.1 Thereuonema tuberculata | reverse complement strand
AGTAGATAGACGTTGTTTAAGTTTTCTTTTAAATAGGAAATTTCCTTTGGAAATTTATTCCAATTTTGAGGAGCTGAATAACTGACTGCTCTTAATTGTGTTTCTTAAATTTTTTTTAAACCTATTATGCTAAATATGTTAACAGATTTTAAAAGCTAAAACTTTAATGAAAGACAATCAGCTGCAAGGGAACTGTTAAATAATAAGTTTACAAACTAGTTCTTTACAGTCAAATATTTCAAACTCTATAAACCTCTTAAAAAATGTCATTTGACTTGAGTATAAGGAGAATGTATGTCATGACTGGAAATGCAGAGACAGAGGATCAGTTTTAATGAAGTGGGGGAGAGAACGCGAAATCAAAATAATTATTTTCAGGTTTTAAGATGGATCACAAATAAGCATTGGTAGCAAATTTTAAGATTAATCACTCTAGTGAAGAATTTCCGAGGTCACTTTCTGAAAAGTTAGAGACAGAAATAAATGTACCCATGCTTTAAAAATTGGACGATAAATTATCTACTCATAAAATTTTATGGAAATCTGTCCAGCCTTTATAATATGATAAATATACAAATGGACAAAAAAGAAGAAAAAGTAGAATAGTAAGACTGAACATGCTATTTCCGTTGGTACTTCATCTTTTTCTGCCCAAAGAAAGGATTCAGTATTTTGCTTTCTGTCTTTCAAGTTTTGTAAGCTTCAGAAATCATAAAAAGTCAACATGTATAGGTTGTTTCTATTGCCCGAGTTTTGGAAAAACATAAAAATTTAAAAAATGCTTCAATCGGATTTTACAAAATGCCAGCATCAAGGCTAAGCAAATTTATTTTTAATTCTTATTTAAAAGTTAAAAGTACAAAATATGTCTACTGGTATAAAACCCCACTTATGAAATGTATTCGAAAATATGTTATTAAAAATACACACACACAAAAAAAATAAATAACAGCATAATAACAACATCAAAAGAAACAGCAAATTGTGCACTGAGAATAAAAGCATGGTGATGTCACACTTCCTGATCTGCCATAGCAGAATATTTTTGACATTTCATATTAAAAACTTTAATTCTTCCCCGCCATCTTAAAAGTATTTCTTTAAATTAAAAGATATTTCTCATTCATTACTTTTTTAATATTTTATCTTGTGCATTTTTTTTTTTGTAAATGAAAATGTTAATTAATATAAGCACAATAAGCAATGTGTTAGTTAAATCTAAATTTGGAAATTCAGATGTACCAATTCAAATAGACTGAAATCATGTAAAACAAATAGATATCCCATCTCCTCTGTTAACTACCAATTAATAATTAATAATAATTAATTATTAAGAGTGTTGATTATAATATTTATAATTCATCAAACCTGTATTAAAGAAAATTCTTTGTAAGAGAACAACTACCTCTTAGATATACATGTATTTACTAATTTTATTATTGCATTTTAAAAAAAGACTTTACTACTATTTTTAGAAAATATTTTATTAAATCTTTCATTAACAATACTTTTTATATATATATAAAAGAATAAATATACACAGATTTTTTAATAATTAGTAGCTCATTTTCACACTTATTCTTTTTTATTTATTTATTTATTTAGAAAATGAATATTTTTTCTATTAAAAAAAGTGATATAGTACAAAGACCAGGAACACTGAAACATAAGTTGAAAAAGATAAAGGAAATACATTATTAACAAATTAAATTAGTTTTAGACAAAGGTATCATGATTTTTTTTTCAATGTCTTTTTGAGTTTAAAACATCACAAGCACCATTTAAATCAGTATACAAAACAGCAAATGGGGAAACATTATTTTCAGAGATGAATAGTTTTAAACATAAGTTAAAGATTTATGTTGAATTATTAATGTATTATGGCCTTTCCATGCAACGTTACTGCAAAAGGGCAAGAAAATGAAGCATTTGTTCTATAATAAAAATGAAAAAACAAACTAGGGAATGTTTTTGATATTTGATATATATATGAAGGTGTGAAGTGTTTTGCAAAGAAAAAAAAAAGTATGCAGAGGTAAAAAAAGAAAGAAAGAAAGAAAAAAAAACAAATAAAATAAAATAAATTTTTATCTTTTTCATGCTCTTTTTTTTTTTTGTTTTTTCAGTGTCATATATAAATAATTCAGTGAGCAAATATCTTAAGTTCTCAAAGAAATTTAAACATGAAATAGTTTAGACATAATAGTCTAAATAATTAAGGCCAACATCCATTTATTGAACTACCAATGGGTAACAGCTATCTCTTTAAAAGTGTGTAGTTTGCAAGTCAATAACACAATGAATACTGCCAATGCACGGTATCTTTTATAATATACTATAAAGTTCTAATTAGGATTTGTAAACAGTAAAGGAACTTTATTTTTTTTTTCCTGATTATTACAAACGAATTTATTTTGAGAAAAAATATAATTGCAGCCACTGTAAATTATTTGTAAACTGGTGACTTATTCCAAATTCATTTTATTTCAATTTGCTGTAAAAACCAGTGAAATTTTTCAAAGACTGTTTATAAATTGTAATTTTACCTTAATTTCATAAATCTTTAACTTTATTGTAATTTAAAATTACTTTTTTTTTTCGTTATTTTGAAACTGATTGTCAATTTAAGCTATTTGCTGAAATTCATTAATATAGACAATTTTACATTAAGCATAAATTAAAAGCTTAACAGTAAATATATAAATAGAGACAAGAAAATAATAATAATAAAAAAAAAACAATGCACATTGGAAAAAGTATAATAAAAAACAACAGGCACTTAATATCAGTAGTAATGTTAATAAAAATTGCTGGTTTATAAGAAAAATTTTAAATAAGTACATTTACACAATGTTCAGAGTAAATGAAAACTTAGAATGTAAGCCAATGTAACTCTGATGCTTTCAAATGCTAAAATATGTCCATAAATAAAGTACTTCTGTATACAATTTATTTTACAAAGCATGAAGTACAAATAGAAAATTAACATCTGAAAGTACAATAAAAATCTCAAAGTCATATAATAAAACGGTGACAATTGCTCCAATAACAAAATTCATATTATGAAGCTTCTGAAATAATAATGTATCAATAATTTCATTTCAGGAGCTATCAAATGATATTCAAGATGAAATAAACCACTTTTAAGTACAAAAAAAAAATCTTAACTTAGTGGCCATCACTTATGGACTGATAATACCTATATTATTTGTAATATAATAAAAAGACTAATTTGTCTTTAAAAGATTCATCGCATTTAACTTAAATCAAAAGTGTATGGTTTGCAAAGGAAGTTTTCAACTGTAATGTGCATAATTTTATAAATAGCTATCTGTTGTGCCGCTATAATATATATCTAAATTTATATATTATATTTTATAAACTGATTACAAATGCTATGCTTGTTTCTATTACTTATTTATTTTATTTATTTATTTTTTACCTTTTTTTGAACATTTTTCCAATAATATCTAATGTCAAATTTTACTTGAACTTGAGATTCATTATCAACATTACTTGACATTTTGTTATTACATCTTAATGTAAATTACCAAAATAATTTTTCTGTATAATTTTTAACTATCTATTTATGCTTTGTGACTCTGGAGAAATGTCAGAAAAATAAAAATCTGCCTCCAAAACTAGCAGTAAAATACAACTATTTCAATTTAGCTCATAAAGTGTTTAAATGAAATATTTCATTTTGAAAAGGAAGAAATGATGGGTACAATGTAATTTTATTTGGAATAACATTACATGTAATGTTCATGAGATTCCTGGACAAGATTAAAATGTGCAACTGACATGCCAGCACCTGAAGCAAACTGTGCAAACAGAGAGTGATGTTTGGAATATTTCCAAAGAATAAGAAAAAAAAAAAAGGGTTTAATAAATCTGAAAACCAAGTGATGCATTTACGAAGTTGAAGTGAAAATATTGCACAAAATTTAATATTTATTATAAATACAGAAGAAGAATGTTATTTAATGAACTTTTTGATTATCTTCATTGACTTTGAATGATTTTACTGTACTTTCATTGTAAATATTTGATTTAATCAATTGCTCTAAGAATTCGATGTGACTTATTTGATGAAGCTGATAGAACAGAAGTTCTGTAACTTGCCACTAAGTAAATTTTCACTTATAAAAAAAAAAAAGAATAAAAGAAAAATAAATGTTTTAAAAGAGTAGGGGAAGATAACTTTTGTAAGGCATTGTAATCAACATTATATTTACAAACTAAGATTTATGAATAATTAAATAAAGATAATTAACATATTACAAATTTTAATACATAAACCAAATAACAAACACATGTAAGTGAACAAATACTATTATTACAGATATTATTTATAATATTTGGCAAAAAAGTATTAGAATTAAAAATTATAGGTTTGTATCATACTTAAACTGGTATTGTTAGGGAGTGAAGTAAAAATAATTAATGCTGTAAAATTATTAAATAAATTTTTAATTATTAAATAATTAATTACTTCAAAAGGTAGGAATTACTATGATATGGAATAGGGGAAGACAGTAAGTAATTAAATTTACTAATCTTTGTTACAGATTATAGTACATATAAATGACAATTAAAATACTATTTATACCAAAACTTAGAATTTGGGAAATGAAAGCTATATTTTCAAAAGGAATCCACAAAACTTATCTCTTTAAATAAGATTTCTTTATTAATCTAATTCAAAGAATAACAGGATTCATTTAATGGCAGTTTTACTAGGCTGAATAAGCAATTCTTCAATATTTCATTTAACATATTGAATAGTTTCGATGTCTCTAATTAAACAAGGGTTAGTTTTAATGTCAGATTCTTGTTATTATAAATTCATGTCTTTTTCTAAAAAGAAAAAATTCAACATGAGAATTTTGAACTTTTAGCTAATTCTCAATGTGTTCTGAGTATGCCATATAAAACAGAACTGTAAATTTATCTTAGCAAAGGCTTTCCTAGCACGGACAAGGTAGACTATAAATTGTGCTTTCGTTATGCAGTTGTTTCATGACAATTATATCTATTATTTTTTTTTATTTTTTTTTAACCTAAGCTATGTAAAAATCTATCACTTAACTTCACGATTAAGAAATAAAATGGGTTTGTATAATTTCAAAATCTTATTAAGAACACAAAAGGCACTAGATATGGCACAGACAGCTATAATTCAAATTGTTTTCTTCCTCCTTTGTGCCTTAAATATAAAAGGAAGGCCAAAAACTATTTTGGACTCCATCACAAGTTAAAAACTGCTAAAGGACAGTCTTGACTATTTTGATGTTAAAATAAGTTAACTATATCTTTGATTAAAAAATAAAATCAAAATATATAAACATAAAAAAGGTACAAAAAAAATATCTATAAGGCATAAAATGCTTTCAGATTTCAGGGTGTATTAATTTAGGTGATTTGTTAAGAAGACAAATCTCATCATGTAGTTTATGAATAAAATCATAAACGACTACATGCAGCAACTGTCTAAGGAAAAAATTAGAATAACTTTCATTTGAGATAGTTTCGCTGGAAAAACTTCAATAAAGATATTTATGTGCTTTAGTTAAATATCATTTTTTGACATATTTCATTCAATCTTCAGTGGATTCAAGTAAAAAAAAATGAGTATTCTTGATTATTCTTATTACATATTAATTAACATATTTAAATAAATAACAAAAATAAATAGTTACAAAAAAACTACTATAATGCAAAAAGGCATACACATGGGAAAAAAAAAATATAAAGAAGAAAATCTTTTTAAAAAATTTAAATGATCTATATAACCTAACTTAACCTAAATAATAACTGTACATTTATGTATCAGTAAATATTAATTAATTTTAGAAACTATTATTTAAGTGAACTATGAAAGTACATTATCTACTAGGTAGATTTTACAAAATGAAATATTTTGGATAATTTTATTTATGGTATTATTATATTTAATTGAAAGACAATAATTTATAAAATTATTTTGTGTATATGGTTTCTTTCAAGATAATAACAATCTTGACAACAAATTAAATACAGTAAATTTTAAAAAACTAATAACAAAACACTAACAACTAATTTATTCTAAATTCTGAACTAAAAAGTGAAAGGTAAAACGAAAAACAACTTCTGTTAGTTGCTTTTTTAATTTTCAGGGTTTTTACTCAAAATCAAATTGTGATAGCATTTTAACCCACAAAAAATAAACTCGTTTTGGAAAATTATATTGTAGCAAAACAGAAGGAAACCCAGGTGAAAACCATGGGAGCCCACGCATATGGGCAAGAGGGGGCACTCCCCCATCGACCCGCTGGAGCTTTCAAATTTAATGTAATTCACATATTTGTTTCTTATAGGGGGTTACCAGATAATTTGAAAATGGTAAAGTCTATTGAAGTAATTATTTTATTCCTTCAATAAATTTATAGGGTTTTTACACTGTAAAACACTTTGCAAAAATATATGCCCCCACCCCCTCCTAAAGAAATTCTGCAGGCAACCATGATGAAAATGCAGAAAAATTTAATAAATAGTTATTAATTTTAATAAAAACAAAACTTATTAGGAAGTTCCTAAACTCTATTAGTAATTTAAAAGTTTAATAATTCACAGAAAAAATCTCATTTTTACCACATTCCTAATTAAATAAGAGAATTAAAAAAAAAAAAAAAAACAGAAATAATAATAATAATAATTTTATAGCAATCTGCTATTCCTTCTGTAGCCTTATAATTCTTTAATTTATTACAGATTATTTTAAAAACGTCGAAATGACAAAATCTTTTGGCACTCACAATACCTACAATAAGTAGGTATTTGGACGTTTGGGGAAGATTTTTAAACTTTAATTTTCAAACAAGTACATTTTTAGTAAAAAAAAATACACAAAAATTGATTTCCTTCATTAAAAGAAACAAACAAAGAAAGGAAGACATAAAAACATCTTTCAAACAGATCCCTGGAAATCAATTATTTGTTTTCAGATCTTTAAACAAAAGCTATAGTTTAAGATCAAAGAATGATAATGACGTCATTATTAAAACTTCATAAAATGTTCCATTATCATTTTCCTTAGTATTTGTAATAAATACCTTTTAACGTTTCTTTTTTTCTTGTATACATTTAAAGCTATAAATAAACATCAGACTCAACAAAAGATATGGAAGACTACTATCAAATAAGCTTATTTTCTGATATTACAGTTGAATCATTTTTGGAAGAACCAATGGATTAAAATAAAATAGGATTAAAATTAAGCAAAATAGCTTAATATTTTCAAGTCAATTCAAGACTGACCCAAATAAAATTACAATAATATAAGTTTCTTTAACTTATATTAAAGATAACAAATTAACATGAAAATTTGGAAGAATTTCAGAGAATTTTTGGAAGAAAACATCCAAAGTTTAAATTTATATTTCTTTTGAAGATATCTTTAATTCTTCTTTTATAAATGCGATCTGGTTTCCTTATAATAACAAGAAATAAATGAAATATAATCCACATCAATATTTCTCTTTTAAAGCTTGCAAAAAGTACTATGTCAAGAAAAAAAACCTAACAAGGAATTTAATTAAGATTTTTGTAATAAAATAAGAAATAAAGTTAAATACTCACAAATTCCTTGAGTTCAATTAGATAATTAAGATAATTAGATAATTAATTAATCATCTCTTCTTTTTTTATCTGAATACCTTTATTTTGTAGACGTGCAAAAAACGGTACCTCTTAGTCAAACATTTCTGACAACAATTGCAATAACTTTTGAATCTTACTGTCACTTCAATGCATTATTTGACAACTAAAGATTTTCTTTCGCCGAAACACAAATTAACAATTAATACAGTCCGAAAATAAAATGGCTGGTTGGGACTGACAGTTGATAAGAGTATGTTACTGACAATTGAAATTGTAAAAATTGTAAAGTAAAATTTTCAAAACCTCATATTGCAATTTGCAAATGAAAAATGATCTAAAGAATAATAAATATTAACAAATACTAATAAAATTGTACAATTGATATAATGATCTAGTTCTTCCCTCCATATATGGGATTCATGTATTTTGAAGTTGCTTGTTTGTAAATTGGATTTTCACCCTGAAAATAAATACAAATAAAGGTAAGTAACAAATAAATGGAAATTTTATTTATTTTATTCTAACAAAACTTCCATAGCTTTACAACTAACATACATAAAATTTCAGTTATTCTGTTTAATAGCTGTCTACTTACAGTATCCCACTTAGCTCTTTGCCTATCCTTTTCGAATTTTGCAAATTCCCTTCTGTCGTGAATAGTAGTTAGCAGCTTCCAAATCAACAGAAGGCAAAGACCAACAGCAACAATTCCACCAATGACACCCAGCACAATCATAAGAATATTAACAGGCGGAGGGCAATCTAAGTAATAAAAAATAAAAAAGTATATGTATTCTTGTTCCGATTAACAATGATAAAATGAAATCCATAAAAAGATTTTCCTTATGAAATATTTCTTACTTTCAAAGCTAAGTAAGAAGGCAAGGCTATGAAGAAGGTGTTCTTGCAATGCAGAGAATAAAAGCCTGATATAAGGACTATCTAGTTAGATATTTAACAACAAAAGTATGTTTACTGTATGAGCTTCTGTAATACATTGACTCAGTGTTAATTGTAAGGTGCAGAAAGAATGTTGCAATTAATAAAACATTACCAATCATTATGGCAATAAAAATTAACAAAACATAATTATTTTGATAATCTAAAGCCTTAAAGTGAAGTGTGATTTTGTAAAAAGTTGTGCAATTGGAAATCTAGCAGTTTTAGGCATTGCATAATACTCATTATTGAATATTCTAATTTACATTGTATAAAAGCAGTTTTCTGATTCTGGGCAAAATGTACTACCATCACATAATTTTAAAAATTTGAGTTTTATATATATTTTTTATTCAAATTAATTTTTTAAATTATATATATACATATAAATATATACCGTATATGCTCCAATAAACGCCGAGGCTCTTATTGAAGCTGGTCTCTAATAAGCGCCGGGCTGCAGAGGGGACACGGCCAAATAGTAGCCGGGTCTTTGATATTTGCCTACCGGTACTAGTGTAAGCGTCCGTATCTTTATAGTCGTGCGTAATACCTTACGGTACATTGCCTTACAAAATGCCGCATTTTGAAACGGTCATTTGACATTGCCTGTAAGATTCGCGCGGTGGAATGCGCGAAAGAAACTTCCGGTGAGGCGGCCGCCCGTCATTGCGGATTCGGACGACGAATAGAAGCGAAAGGTACAGAAAGACATTGCCATTTATCTTTAATAGCCTTATGTAGCATGTGACATTCAAATAAAGTAGCTGTTTATAATATTAGCCGGTATTTATGTGTAAAAATATGTGTACTAGTGTAATATGTGTACTAGTGTAAGCGTCCGTATCTTTATAGTCGTGCGTAATACCTTACGGTACATTGCCTTACAAAATGCCGCATTTTGAAACGGTCATTTGACATTGCCTGTAAGATTCGCGCGGTGGAATGCGCGAAAGAAACTTCCGGTGAGGCGGCCGCCCGTCATTGCGGATTCGGACGACGAATAGAAGCGAAAGGTACAGAAAGACATTGCCATTTATCTTTAATAGCCTTATGTAGCATGTGACATTCAAATAAAGTAGCTGTTTATAATATTAGCCGGTATTTATGTGTAAAAATATTGCATTCTGAAGGTTTTTGTTAATAATGGCCGGCCTCTAATAGCAACCGGTCTCTATTAAGGGCCGGGAGCCAAGGCTAGTTTTGCAAATAAAACTAGTAGTAGATATTAAGGGCCTCTATTGGAGCATATACGGTATATATATATATATATCTTTCCTGTTTCTAAGACTGGAGACACTTAACTATCTAAAATTGCAAGTTTAAAATTAAAGCTAATGATATTGTTTCTTGTTTAATATTTTCTAAATTAAAACAGTTTTAAATTATAACTTGGAAATTTCTAACTAAGTGAAAGAGATCTGTTACACTTCACAACTTCAATAATAATTTTTTAAGTAATATGTTATATAATCATCCAGTCGACATACTCCTTTTTATATATCTTCAAAAAATACAATATTTCTTTTCCTTAAACAGGAAAATAAATATTGTATTTTTTGAAGATATATAAAAAGGAGTATGTCGACTGGATGTCTATATAACAAATCTGTTATACATTGATGAAGTGAAGTACAGAGGTCAATAATTAGAGGAAATGTCAAATTTCCTAATTTCCTAATCATTAATAGGTTCATCAATGACTTTTCTAGTAAAAAAAAAATGATGTGATACATGAAGTGCAACAACAAGGTTATGGGTTTAGGAGCCCTAAGTGGAAAAAGATTTTGAATTCTGTGGTAAAGAAGTGGAAAATTTGAGGGTAATTCACAGTTGAGAGTTGTAAGTGGATGTTTAGTCTTTAAGAATAAGTCTGTAAATTACCTTTTGTAGATTGGACACGGACTTCTGGTTGATTTTTTTCATTGAATCCATAAACAAATGTAAATTTACAGTCATCATCATCTTTGAAAATACATAACCTCTCTGTATCTTTTTCAACTGAAAAAAACAAAGAAAAAGAAATCAATGCTTTTAAACAAATTAAAAACTAGATGAAGAAAAATCAAAATATTTCAGCACTTAAGAAAAAAGTTATCCAACTTCTAATTAACAATCAAATAATTTGGAATTTATAAAATTAAAAAAAAAAAAATACAGCCGTTTCTATTTATTGTTTGTTTTTTGTTTTTTTTTTCACTATTCATCAATATACATTTATAATTCATCATTATTCATACTGTACATGCTTAAGCATATTTGATACTACATATTTCAGAATACCAGTCACAGGTGCAATTTACCTAATGGGATTGAACCTTAATCTTGATTAAAGTGAAATAAAGCGAGTCTTGTTTTGAATGCAAATTTATAGTCTGAGCAGATAATGGAAGAAACCTAAAAGTTTAATTCTTAAAATCCAAATAGTCATAATTTGTTAAATTCTGATGCAAATACAGGGTGTCTACAAAATCTGAATAAAAAAATTCCCTGATTTTTCCCTGATATCACGAACAATTTCTTAAAAATTCCCTGATCATAAGAGAAAAATTCCCTGATTTTAACTACTTGGTAACTATTTACTATTTTATCTAAGTATAATAAAAGAATAAGCAAAAAATTCTATAAAAACAGTAATGATGAAATACTTAAAAAAAGAAGAGAGAAATAAAAAATTATAAATTAATGAGTTTACAATATCTTACTTTTTAAAAGATTTATTGCAACAATATAAACAAAATTAAATTCAACGGAATTCAAGATTCATTGTAATGTACAGCATGATACTGGTTATTTAAATTTTTGAAAGCTTTATCGCAGCAATTTCATTTTCAATCATCTCAGATTCCTTTTGTGCTGCTTCTAAGATTTTAATTTTTTTGTCATTAAGCCTTTTCAGTTCAAGTTCAGCCTCTTTTTCTTTTAACAGCTACTGCCAATTCTTGGATTTTCTTTCTTTTTTTGTTCCATTGCCTCGGAATACTTAGCTCTTGCATTTCTTACATCAAGGACCATCTTCTTAGTAATTTCAATGTTATTTATGCCACCTTTAGACAATACACTATCATAAATGGATCTTCTGGCAATGATAGTTTCTTCTTTGATATTCTGCTCTAAAGTATCTTTGTTTATAGAAAAACCTTTTTCTAAGCTTGCATTGCCATGCGACAATACCATGACTAACTGTATCACTGTCATAGCTTCAGGTGCTCCATTTTCTTCAGCAGATATCAAACTACACCAGAAATTATCAATACGTGCAGTCGATCTTTTATACATCTTTAACTTTGAGATATTTTCTGGCTGTGAACATATTTGTTTTAATTGATTCTTAGCTTTCTTAGCTAAAGTTCATGATATCCAGTTTTTTTCAGAAAGAATTACCAACAGACTTGATAAACTACATGAAAATATATTTTCATTTATTGCTATTTTAGGGTCAAAACAGGACACTGCTTTAGTCAGCTTGTAAATAAGGGGAGATTTACTTTGGAGTTTCAGTAAACATTGAATCAATATGCGTCTACAGTCAACTTTAAATTCAGCTATTTGCAAATCAGATACTTTCGCCTTTTTCAAATTGCTTTGAGCAGATAAACCAATATCTATTTGTTTAACTGGCAGAAAATTTGATTTGTCCTCCACGTCTATGCTTGTAATATTTTTGCTTAATGCCTCTTTTTTAAGAAAGTGCTGCATGAATTTTAGTGACAAATTACTTAGGTCAGAATAAAGAAATGGTATTAAGGTAGCATCTGTTTGGTACTCCCTTAAGCAAAATCGGAAGCAACTAAATGAAAAAAAGCAAGCTTTGCTGGTAAGCGAGAATCATAAATAGCACTTTTAACTTCCTTAAAACTTTTTGAATTTGGAGCCATTTTGTCCTTCTCTATTCCTTCTATAAACTTCCTTAGCATTGGGATAAGCTGCAATGATCGTTCTGTTACACCAGTGTTCTCAACCCACCTAACAAAGCAAAACTTTTTTGGAAATATTTGTGAATTTGTATATTCCGTAAATAATGTTCTTCTTGCTGGGGAATCTTTGAACAAGTAATATAAAGCTCGATGAAACTCCATAATCTTCCAGAATCTTCCAGTCCGTAACTGACACTCCTGTTTTGAAAGCTATGTTCAATGCATGTAGTCCACATGAGCCAATATTCAGTACTTCAGCATCTTCCTTAGTTTCCTTTAAAGAGCACGAAAGTTCTTTAAAAAACTTTTGATTTACGTTAGGCCCATCCATCGAGATTTGTAGAAGTTTCTTCAAATCCAGAGGTTTAGTAGCCTCAACAAACGAATTCATCAAATCAGTTGCACGAGTGCGTCCAAGAAAGGTTGAGTTCAAATATCTTGTTTTTACTTAATTTGTCTTTGTACACCAATATCTAATATTCCTCGTAGTAAGTTTCGGTTTCAGTTTCAGTGGCGGGAATGTAGTACAGGATATGACGTCACTATTCAACACCATTAGACCGGCCGGCGGGAAAGAGAGGATCGACGTGACGCGTGACCTTGAATGCTCCCTTAAGATAAAAGTTCGCGCTTGGCAAAAGATCATAAATTTCCCTGATTTTAAGTAATAATTGCAAAATTCCCTGATAATTCCCTGATTTTTTCCAGAATAACAAAATTCCCTGATAATTCCCTGATTCCCTGATTTCCCTGATTCTGTAGACACCCTGAAATATAATGCATAAAGTTAAGTTAAAGTGTCCCACGATAAGCCTATGCAGGCTTTTGGGGTCGCGGGAGGTCAGGATCCCGGCGTTTTGTGACCAACGGGACGAAGTTGAGGCAGGGTGGTCAGCTCGATGCCCGCCCGCCTTTAACTCCCGGGAAAGAAACCCGATACCCATTCTACAGAGGGCTGGGTAGACCCTAGGACCCGTTTGGATTCTGTAAATGTATTAAGTAAACAATAATGAAGGAACAATACAGTATAGTCCTTTAAATAATAAAATAAATTGAGTGAATAACTTAGAATATAAGTAGAAAGTAAGCTTTAATCAGTCAAACGATACAGGATCACTTGCATTTTAACTGCATTAAAAAAAATATAATTTTATAAATTTTACGAAAAGTTCAAAATTTATATTTAAATTTTCTTTCAATTTGTACAAACCACAGCACAAATCAATTTTCTCATTGATTTGTAATGTCTTTTGCTAAATTTTTTCTTATTAATTAATTTATTTATTTATTTATTTTTTTTTTTTTTTACAATCTATTCACAATTCATTTAAGGTTATCTTCAGATCCATTTTGAATTCATTAACTCATAGTATTTTTGCTCAGTCAGAAAATCACTAATCCTGATATTCTTTATCTCATTAAGTTTCACTTGCCTTCTTCACATAATCAATCCGAATCCAAGATTCTTTTTTGATTAGTTGTTGCAATGGATCTGTCATTATTTAAAAAAATAATTATATTACGTATTCTATTATTGCAGCTATTTTGGGGTTCCCAAATTCTCTTTGTCTAATTGCAATCCACAATATTTTGTCCCCACCATACTCTTTTAAATAGAATGCAACATTTTACTGCGTCTTCTCAAATAAAGTTAGTTTGAAACCACTCTGCAAACCACTACTGCAGTTGAATGAACATTTTCAGTTGGAAATTGGTTGTTATTAGATGATTTGATTTTTTAGTATTACTGTGAAATAACAATATGCTGAGGCATATGTAGATATTTCAATTTACATTTGTTGATTTGCATTACTTAGAACAATCTGTTTTTTCAAAATATTTTTTATAGTTATTATTAAATGTTCTTTAATGTCCGGGATTGGTAACCTTTCGCACCTTCGGAGCGATATGTTTGTTATCAGTGGAGTTTGGCTGGCTGATGAGCCCTAATAAGGGTGAAACGGTCCGTCCCAGTCTCTTCACGATGACAGCTCGGGGGTGCGAATCCTTTGCGTAGTTTGTGCGTGTTCATTGTGTCTCTTGATTATTTTCTATAGTTCTTTCGATTCTTGGATTTGATGTAACACTTATTTTCTTAAGTCAGAAACTACACAACAAACCAAATTTATAACACAACTTTCAAACTTACTTTCAGCTTTGTCTACTAATTCTGGCTCAATGGAACAGTTGTCACACTCCTCTTCTGTTAATTCCCCAGTCTGGAATGCTTTGCACTGAACACATGGTCGATATGCATTGCATTTACCAGCACAAGTCTAAATTTTAAAAAAAGTAAGATTTTTTTTCCATAAATATAAATAGTGTTCTATGTTGTATATTTTAAATAACCAAATTTTGGTATTTACATACTATTGGGAACCATTATCTATAATCAATTTCTGGTGTTTTCTTTCCATTTATTTTCAGTGGTTTTTTTTGTTTTTTTGTTTTTATGTTTTTTAAAAACATAACTTGTAGTTGTCGTTATTTATGATACCACTAGTCATTTCAAAATGGAAAGTACTTTTCTTTGCATCGTATTTCCAAATGAAACATTGTGGAAAGGATCCCACCTCCTTTAACCTAACTAGTGTTAATTAAAAGGATCCCCCCCCCCCCAACGATATCAGGTCATTCAGAAGTGCCTATTTTTATCATACATTTTGAGTGGCTAATGATTTAAAATATACACCAGAAATCGATTATAAAAATATGGGTCCCAATGGTACATAAGTATCCAAATTTTCTAATAAAAATTAAATTCCATTTAAAATTATCCAATTATTTTAAAGTGCTTCAATAATTACATTGTAAGATATTATAACTACCTTTATTAACTGGAACAAAAGTAAAAAAACAAAAAAAAAACAAAAGGAATTATTATTGGAGGAAAAAAAAATAAATTTAATAACTTTATTTAGTCATTACTCCCTTATTCTTTTGTGATTTTCTTTTTCTGCAGAACTAGTTTTGCTTTTTTTTATCTCGAAGTTTACTCTCTCATTATCCCATAATTAGATATCCTACCAATCATCTATTTTTCAAAGGACAAAAAGTAATGCCTCTGTCCCTTCTATTTTTTTTATTAAAATATTCACATTTCATAAATTGTATAATGTAATATGGATAGTTACTTTTTGATTTTTAAATTTTAAGAATAAATAAATAAATAAATAAATAAATAAATAAATAAATAAATAAATAAATAAATAAATAAATAAATTTCATTAGATTCTAAAAAGAAAAAAAAAAAAAATCTGCTACAACATGGAAGCATAATGACAACAGTTTCTGTTTGGTGGTGTTGTGATAGAATTGTGATATTATAATGAAAATTTTCTTAAGGATTCCTGAATTAAGAGTTGTCATTGCTAAGTTCTTGATAACTGTTTTCATATGAAAATGTCATGGAAATTTTCCCTAATTATTTCCTCAATTCCTAAATATGCACTAGTTTTGTATATTAATATACAAAATATACGTTGTATTAACTATTGATCTCATACACTTTCAACATATTTTGTAAACCACTGTGAACATATATCAAAATTTTTTAAATTGGGCTCCATTCTGAAAATGCTGAGAATTTGTCTTTTATGATATAATTGCTGTTTCTTCACTCAGGTACAATTCGAAGTGACCAGGTGAACTGGCTTACTAAGCCAAAATAAAGTCAGGGAGAGCATGACTTCACATTGCTCTCTGTACAGAAGCAAGATTCATAATGCTTCTTTTCAGTTCAGCATTTTGCAAGCAACCCTAGCAAACTGTCAACCTGACTAGCTCAAGCAACTGTAATGCAAAAATCAACATTTTTCACCTAACTAGATATAAATTATTCGAATATATAAAAGCATATAAGCATTTTAGATACTTCTTACAGAGTATCTAAAATGGTGATATTACAGAAATTTTATATCTTTAATAAAAAAAGAAAGGATTAATTTCACATCAATTTTTAACATCTTTAAAAAATTTAACAATAATGGTAATAAAAAAAGATCAACGTCCAAGATTTATATTTTTAATTTTATTTATTTATTTATCTACTTAATAGTGACAAGAGATACTCAATTTATACGTAGTTAAATTACTTATATTTATATAATGTAGATGGTGACTAACAATCGTTCAAATTTAAAAAGGTTGATTTACTTCACATAGATAAAAGTTCAGTAGATTTTAAATGAATAATTAAACTAACTTCTTGACTGTTAATTAAAAACTGACTTATCTCATTTAAAAAAAAATATTATTTTTTTTTTAATTAAAAAGAATTAAAGATTAAGTTTGCTGCTTCTTTTGTTTAGAAAGGATTTGTACATAAAAATTCTGAAACATCCTAATAACTTTACCAATGTTTATGTAATAAAGTTACAATGTACATTTTAAATTTAATGAAACATACAATTAAGTTCATTTGAATTAAATGATATTGTAGTAAATTTAGTGTTGATAAATGCTTTTAGCAAATATTCTGTAATAATGATATGAAAATTTCATTTGATTAAACTATATTTTAGGTCCAACAATTCTCTAAATATGCCAAATAAATAAACTACTAAAACTAATAAAATTTAAAGATCCTAAAAATATATATTTTTTTTAAATTAAAATTTACTAATCAACGAAATTTTCTTAAAGATTATCAATTACATTGCTTTTTGTAATCTAAAATTTGTTTTCAAATGAGAGATGGATTGCTTGTTCCTTTCTGAAATTTTGGGTAAATTGCAAAGAAACATTTCTCCATAGCTTCTGGGGTTACAGCTAAGTATTATCATGCAAGAAAACAAATAAAAAAAAGTGATCAGCATGCCCAAAGCAGGATAAGCAGGCACTGGAAGCTTGGAAAGGGTTTTGGGGCGCTCACTGTGAGCAACTTGTTCAACTAAGCTTTCAGAATGGGGCCCCAATGACTTATAATGGTCATTCAGTTACGAAAAAAGTCCTGCCGACTAACATGGTTGAGTGATCCATTGACTGGGCATTTCGGCAACCAATCTGGCAAGATAACAAGTATATATTCCAATTTCACCTAATATGTCTAGTTTATTACAATTGTTAATTTTGTTCTACTAAAGGAATTGTTGGTAACAACTTACAGGGCATTCTTCACAAAACTGGCCACTAAATCTACCTTCGTCAGCCTTAAAACACTTGCAAATACCACAGACACATTGTCCATTTCCACTGCAGAGTTGCTAATCAAAAAAGAATTTATAATAATTAAAAGAGGATATATCATAATTAAAAGAAAATATATACAACAACAATCAAGAACAGTTAGCTAGTAATTGATTGCCAATGTATAATTTTCAATGTTATAGTTTTCAATATCAATAAAAGATAAAATAAAGCTAATGCCCTGCTATCTTATTTTTAAGCCGAAAAATATATAAAAATGTAAATATATAAAATGTGCATTCTATAATATTTCTATTTTTAAATGATAAGAAAATGTTAATAGAAAGGCATACAATAAAATTCTACTCTTCACATTCTAGTCTGAACTCTTAAAACTTATTTTTAACTTAACGAATCAAAGATTATTATTTTCTACTTACATCTCTATTTCCTGTTGGAGCAATGCAAGTTTCGTTACTGGCTAAACATTCACAAGCCCTTCCAGTCCAGCCTTCTTCACATTTGCATTCACCACAATCACATACACCATGACCTTCACCAAAAATAGTCAATATATTATTTAATAAGCATCAGAAATGAGAAGAAAAAAATCAAGTAATTAAATTTTTTACTATACAATTCTAGTAATTTTAAAATTAATCAAATGTCATCTTCAGAAAATGAAAATATATTTTAGATAAGTTTAAATAATAAGATAAACTGCCTTATGTAAAACAGCAACGACAGGACAAAAGAAAAATTAGTTTATATATGTAATCAGATTTCCAGGCAAAACAAAATCTATTTCTGTGGTGACTGATTGTATAATTTTAATTATGATTTTTCCAAGTTTTCATATTAATTCAAAAGGGACTACGTTCCTCTTGGGAAAGCATGGGAAATACTCATCCTCTAACTAATGCAATATATCTGAGATATCGAATAATATATCACATTTATCGTATCTGAGATAAAAATGATTATACGAGTGTACACAGTCATCCCACAATTTGCATCCAGTCAAAGATATGTCCGAGATCCTATAAGGGATTTAATAACATTTTTGACCATACATTTTGAACAAGATGCAAGCAAGCAGAAAGGAAAAAAGGTTCTATTTAGCAACAATGTATCATGCATGTGGCAATAGCACATTTAGCAGCAACTTCTCTCGGCAGTCGATAAGTGTCTTCAACAGTTCCTCTGTTGATTTTGTGTTTGAGAAATAGGTTATTTGTATATTATCATTAAATAATTGTGATATTTTGTGCAACATGGCTTCTACATATCCAATCAAAAAAACCTAGTGAAGAATCACAGAAAAAGAGGCAAGCAATTGATCTTGAAATGAAGTTGCAAATTATAAAACAATATGAAGCTGGTAAGACCGTCAATGTGATCACACATTTTTTCAGATTTTTCTCATTCTACAGTGATGACCATTTTGAAAGATAAGGATAAAATCTTAAGAGGCTGTGAAAGGATCTGCTTCCATTAAATCGACGATAGTGACAAGGCAACAACAAGGTCCTTTTCTAATCTAAAGCTACACAGTTCAGCAACAATCTTGGTTTCTTCTTCTCTCTTTCATCATTACTATTGTTCCTGTTTTTTATCA
>JAFIDM010033816.1:0-17656 GCA_023159025.1 Thereuonema tuberculata | reverse complement strand
GAAATATAATCTTCGAGTAAAACAAATAGTAAATTAAGATACCACAATTTCAACAATAAAAAAGACAAATTCACAACTCCACCAAAATAGAATATGTTGTCCCATGCCATAATTGCAATAAAAAATACATAGGTTTTATAACTCAGACTCTTTCAAAAAGATTGAAACAGCACCAAGCTAATTATAGAAATAAGGACGAATTTAAATCTATTTTATACTTGCATAATAAGACTACTAACCACATCCCCAATTTCCATCAAATTGAAACAATAGACTAGGCTCCACAACATTCTCTCTCTTAAGGGAGTCCTGGCACATTGCCAACTCCCCTAACATCAATAATGATCTATTTAACAACACATTATAAAAAAATTATTTAAACCCATCTCACTACTCCCAATTTCACAGTTGAAAATAGCCTCAAGCTGGGCTGAAACGTTAATCTGAAAAATTACACTAGTAATTTGATTCAATATTATTACTTTTGGGATTCTCACTCATGTGTACATTAGTGGGTTAATAAAAGGACATCTTAACCAATGGAAACTAATCAACACATTCACTGTTTCAGAACCTATTAATTTTGTTTGTGAATTTCTGTTATCTTTCCAAACTAATTTCTCTTAAAGGACCCACACAATGACAAAGTATTAGAAGCCATTTTGAGAATAACAGAAGAACAGATAAATAAATTTGGTTAAAGAATTAAAAAAAATAAATAAAATAAAATAACTAAGGAAAATTTTCAGAGATTCAACAATACTTTTGTGAGTTTAATAAGACTTAATAGCATGAGATAACTTAATACTAATCATAACGTGAACAAGTTTTTCTCAAAAAGGGCAGAATCTGAGGATAGGTCACCAAATTTGGAACTGATGATGGCCTGAATAACTAGCTAATAGCTATAACTAGTAATAAATAACTAAATAATAACTAGAATAAATAGTTTGTTCCAACATAGCATTAGTTTTTTGTAAGCTTGTTTTTTACATGATTTTTTTTATTTACCCGTAGTTAATTTTGATCTAGTCAAAAGTCAATTCAAAAACATTAATTCCAGCAATAATTCAACAATTATTTACCTTTAACTATATTTGAAGTTATTGTTGGTACTGTTGTGCCTTCAAATGAACTTTGTCTATCGGAAGCAGGTTCGGTAAAGAACTGCGCTAGTGCCATCAAATATTCTGGACATGCAATCAGCGTAAAACTTGAAATTTTCATTAAAACTAAAATCAAATAAAAATTAATGTTAGAAAAATTATTTCTAATTAAATTATATAAGATCTGCAAATAAATACATGATCAGTAAAAGAAACACTGCTAGGATTGGATTCAAAAGATTAGCATTTGACAAGTGTTTCAAAACAATCATACCATCATGTAATGTCATCTAATGAAAAATTTGTGATCCTTAATTAGGTGGGAGAATTGTTAGGGTTGGAAGTGCATTTGTTTGTCAATAGGCATATTCTTCTCTTCCCTTCCATCATCTTTCTTTTTTTTTTTAAAGAACATTTAGGAATTTGTTTATGTTGCAAAGATCTTAATTTCTATTTAGAAATTAATCTGTGAAATTCCAAGAGCAGCAGAATTTTCACTTACAAAAAAGAGGCAGCAGGAAATATTTTAATTTTCACTTGTGGTGAAATTTTTGATTGCTGCATAAAATTTAGTAATATAAAAATTTTCATGAAATCAAAAAGCAGATGTTGAACAGAAATTAATATGACAATGCTGGGGTAGGAATAAACAGTGACAAGAAAGATTTAAAACAGCCCTTTGGCTTATTCAGAGATCATATCTTTTATAATTGATATACATCTCACGAAGAAGGCCTGAGGCACCGGGCCAAAATATCGAGCAAACCTTGCCCCGGAGTGGGAGAAATCCCTAAATAAAAAAAAAAGGATCAATACAGTGAGAAAAAAAGAAGGAAATAAAGAAAAATAGAAATAAATAAAACGCACTTACTTACAAAAAGTTGAGAGAATTATACATGGTAATAATCCTGCACAATACTGTTTCGGAATACTGTGGGTATTCCTTCATCAGGGATGGCACAAACATATAGGACATAAAGACAACATTTAGGATGACATTATGAGGGAAGGTTCATCATGTCGTCCTAAATGTTGTCTTTATGTCCTATATGTTTGTGCCGTCCCTGATGAAGGAATACGCACAGTATTCCGAAACTGTCGGATTATTACCATGTATAATTCTCTCAACTTTTTGTAAGTACGTGTGTTTATTTATTTCTATTTTTCTTTATTTCATTCCACGCACGTTAAGCTTACTTTGTATCAATACAATGAGGATTCCTTTTTTAAAATACAATAAATACAATAAATTTAAAGTAAAAGGAGAAAGACACTTACACATTTAGCAGAGAATTCACCAAAAACCGGAGGAAAGTCGATTTGCCATAGTTTTTACCTCCACATATTAGAATTCGTAGATTCCGAACTATAGAGAAAGGAAAACACAATATTCAAATGTCAGATTAAATAAAAGATTTTTTTTTTTTTAAATTCAGTTAAATTTCTATTGACTATCTACAATCATCTCTGCTATAGTCTGATTAAATATTTTTGTTTTTTTTTTTGTTCCAGAAGTTTCCGTATCAATTATGGTTTATTATTACGTTGTTGTTGTTTTTTTCTTGTACAGAATGGGAGTTTTTCTATTGTTCTTTTCTTTTTAATGGATGAAAGAGCATAAAAGTCCATGCTGCATCAGAAACAAACTAATATTAAGAACAAGTCACAGTAACGTAGGTAATAATACAAGAAACTTTATAAAATGACCCCTCAGAGCAATTCACAAAAATTTATCTCGGATTTGACAATTAAGCAGATTTACTGGCCTACTATTCTTGTTGTTTATGAAATCAATGTCTCAATTAAACTGCAGATTTAAACTGTATATGTTTAACTGTGTACCAATCAGAGTTTAAATCTGAAGTCCATTAATCAATGTTCATTAATCAATATTAATATAGCCGGACAAAATTCTGAAATTTGAAAAAACCAATACAAAATTCAGAAAGCTGTTTCTGTGAGAATAATAATCCAATTCTATCCTCACTTCATCAGCGGCATCTAGCGAGAAATTTAGATACTAAAATTTATTGCAAGCAATAACGCAATATAAAGAGGTTTCCTCTTTTTTTATTGTTTATTCTTTTTTAAGTTTTTTAATTTTATATCTTTTTTTGTAATTTCTTTTATATTATATACTTTTTTTACTTTTTTATATAGTTTTAATAAAATAAAAAATAATAATTTGAAATGAAAATTTAAAACAAAAAAAAAAAAATTAAAAATTTTAAAAAAATATAAAAAAATCTTCCTGTGTTTGTAAGCGAATCCCACGTGGAACCTACAAAAGAGGGATCGCGAAACAACGTTTTTTCCGTTTAACGTACAATAACGTTGGTAATGTAGGCTAGACACACAAACATTTACAACAAACTTTGTACAACATTTAATTTTGAAGAAAACGGTGCAAATACAGCATACAGAACGTGATTGGATGGTCAAGTAAATGAATGTTTCGTCAGAGCAAAACAACACATGTTGTACATATGGCAGATAATAACGTTGTTAATTTCCCAATAAACAGCGTAAATGTTTATTACAACTTTACATGTTACATTTATAATTGTAAAAGTAAACATGAACATTTGTGTCGTAAAGTACATAAATTATTGCATTGAAATACTGTACTGGGACAGAATGTAATTTTATTTAAACCTACAGAATAATGTTTTGCGAAAAACTGTTAGTACTAAAGTTGGCAACACAATAACGGCTGTTCAACAATAATGTGAATTGCATTGTTTTGATTTTTTGAGAGCTAACAACTGAGTTGTAGTCCATGTGTGTATTGTTCCGTACAATGGGTACTAAATTATGGATGAAATCTTTCGCTAGTTGTAACTCGCTACCGAAGCATTTCCGGACTTATGTTTATATAACTTTTTTCTTTACTTTTACATGTAGAATGAGCTCCCGAAGTTTCTATATATCTTCATGAATCACCCTGTATATATATAAATTTATAAATGGCATGGCAAATCCAGAATAAAGTATTCAATATTCATTAATTTACAAAAATCCATCAGACCTATTGGTGATGGCTTGAAGAAGTTAGAAGTATGTTTATAAAAGAGATTTTTTTTTAAAAAATAAAAAAAATAAAAAACTTATCCAATGTTATTTATCGTGTTTTCGTGGTTTTTGAAACTTAACCAAAAAGTTTTGTTACAGAATTGACACAAAAAATTAAAGAAAACTTATTTTGAGAACTAAACGATTTTAAAAGTATTTTTGCAATTAGTCAAAGTTCTTCAGATGATGCATGGAATAATAATATTTTTATATTTAGATTCAGAACAACTCAAGGAAACAAACACACACATACACAATAAGTGTTTTGGTGAAAGTAGCCAGTGAGAATTCTACAAACATTTCCCTTGAAATGAAAAGCAACAAGACGATTTTAAAAAACTGGAATACATATACAGTGGAGCACCATTTATACGTTTCTCGTTTATACGTTTCTATCATTTATATGTTTCTTTGAATGCCGTCCCGGCAAAATCCAATGCATATTAACGTTAATAACTTCATTTATACGTTTTTTTCAAAAACTCAAGAAGAGAGAAAATGTGCATTTCAACCTAAGATTCCCATCTGCTGATTGTCCAGTCTTAGAAAATTGCTCTGAAAAACCTCTGCCAAGTTTTCAACAAGCTTTGGCGGGTTTTAACACCATGCAAGAATACCTCATTAGCAGTGATTTAAATGATAAAGTTAGATGGCACTTTTAACTGTGCACAACGAACTTTTTTC
This sequence comes from Thereuonema tuberculata, assembly GCA_023159025.1. Classification (NCBI taxonomy): domain Eukaryota; kingdom Metazoa; phylum Arthropoda; class Chilopoda; order Scutigeromorpha; family Scutigeridae; genus Thereuonema; species Thereuonema tuberculata. The sequence goes on along the minus strand of JAFIDM010033816.1, from coordinate 12,794 downwards.
TGTGCATTTCCAAAAAGCCCTATAATCTAAAATAATAACATATTTTGTAAATACTGACATATTTTGTAGATACCTCTTGTATTTCATTTTCATGCAATATTTTGACTTTTTATTGTTGATTATTATGAAATTGTTCGTAACTTTTATGAATTTCGTTTATTCGTTTTTTTTTTCTCAGTCCCTTGAAAAAGGTATAAACGCTGCTCCACTGTATATACAGTCGGACCTCTATTTAACAAACCTCTATTTTGCGAATTTCTCTATTTTGCGAACTTTTCTTTGGAACCAAGAACATTTTGCTAATTTCTTCGTAAAATAACCTCCAAATAGCGAACTGCATTTTCTATTTAACGAACTTTTTCGTTGTATCTATTTTTTTTCTCTCCTTGAAATGTTTTTATTATTAATATTCCCTTAGAGGAAATGAAAGAAATGTGGATACAGCTGAGGAAAAAAGAAGAAATTAACGATGATGTGCTGATTGATGATTATCTTTCACTTGATTTTTAAGTTGAGACCTCGGAAACACTAACTGAATCGGATATTTAGGACAGTGTGAAAAATAAAAACAATACAGCTATGAATTGCGATGTAGATGAAGATGATGAAAATGGAAATGATCATGATGAAGAAATCAAAAACCCTTCGAAACAATCCGACGCGGATTACAATTCGAAGAAAATACTGAAGGGTTTTTTGGTGCATTGCAAACATGCGAGACATGCTATGAACGAAAACACTTTTTCAAAAAGAAAACAGACAAAATTAACAGACTTTATTAGTAAAATTTAAGTACGCATGTGGTAATGTATGCTTTACGTCATTAAAATTATTACTTTTTTAATAATATTTATTAAAATCTTAACCAGTCTCTTAACCTAATAATATTTATTGTTTATGTATTTTAAATCTGTTTTATGTAGTTTAAAGTAATTTTAAAAGGTGAATCTCTATTTAACGAATTTTCCATGTAACGAACTTTTTTTCGGAAATTTCTTAATTATATTTTTTTTTTTCCAAATTTTTAGATTTGGAGCAAAACTATAGTAGTTTTCAAAAAAGAAGGGTTTGCCATATATGGTCATTACGTAGCAATCAATCGTGTCTGGAACAAACGTCACCAGTCATGATGTCATCAACTTGAACTCCGAACAGTCAGTCCAAGATGGCGCCGTTTTGTGATCGCAGAAGAGTGACCAAGAAAAAACAAACTGTGCATAGCCAAGCAAGGGGAATAGTGTGAAACGTTGGTAATTATTTTAATTTTAATTATTATTATGTATCGTAACTGTAGAAAATACAAAAACCAGAATATTTTCGTAATGTTCATACGATTCAGTTACGGATTTTAGCAATAGAAACGTCCTGGAAACATCACTCTATAAGTAAATTACGTCGTCAAAAGCTCTTCTTTCATGAACTGAACTGTAAGAAAAACAAGTACTATGTAGAAGTGAATATGAGTTAAACCACAAGTGCAAATAGAAAGAGTTTGAGATATTTGAAGGAGGAATGTTTTATCAATTGTTGTGTACTCTTCAGGACCTATGTTGTAGAATCTTCAGATCTCCTGGACAGAAAAGTATTCATGACCTATGAATAATTTTACCTTGTAGGACCATACTACTACACAAAAATGACCTACTCCCTGTCTACTGCTAAAACAATAAAAAAAAAAAAACAACAACTATACTAACACATAATTCTGAAGAAACCACAACAGAAACAGAACATAACAAGGAGCAGAGATAATAAATAAATCAGTCAAAAAAAATTCACTAAAAGTTATTTTTGTCATTCAATTAAAATATTTTATCTTCAATTAGAAAACCATTAGCAGTAAAAGCTACGTCAACAGCAGCCGAATTCAGAGACCATCTAACAAAGTTTAGTGAACTATGCTATGCATCATTGGTCCACCAAATCCTGATAATCTATCTGAAGATGGGAAATTAAAAGAGTGAAATGATGGTTAAAGATAACAGGCGTTTACTATTTGGATTTAAAAGAAAATTCTCGTGGTCTTTTTTTAACGGTACCTCAAACAATTATCTGTGGAGGGCCTCGCTCACAAATTGCAATCCCTGCCTCGAATTTCGAGATGCCCTTACTGATTTATTAGAAGAATTTGGAGCAGATGATGGAGGGCAGCAGGCTGAACGGGAGCTGGCCATAAAAAATGCTGCAAATTCAATCAAAGAGGTTTTACTTAGATGTAAAACAAAATAGAAGAGGCCGGTTCATTAAAGTGGCTGAGGTTGGCTCTGGTGGGAAGAAAAGCCGTTTTTATTATCCATGTGAACAGCAGCCGAATTCAGAGACAATCTTACAAAGTTTAGAGAACACTATGCATCATTGGGTTCACTAAAAACTAAAGCTACTCTCAATGATTTTATTTAATTAAAGTGCAGCATAAGTAAACAAAACAATATGTAAAACTCTGTATCAATATTTTCAAGGCTTACTGACAAATTTTCCGAAAGATTATTATCACTGAATCATTATTTTTTTTTAAGACTAAACACAGTAAGTTAATGAGAGATAGAAATTAACAAAAGGAAATCAAACGAAATTTGATATTTAGGCATAAAATGTTAACAGTAATGAGAGTTTGTAATAAAAGGAACAAGTACATAGTCACTAAGCTGCTTTTGTAAAAATTCTGAAACTTGGATTACAGCACATTAAGTTTATTAGTGCTCATCAGCTAGAATTATTCAGTGTTCAAAATTTCAATTTAACCAAAGACAGCTTTCAGTTAAGCAAAGTAACAGTGTATATATATATATATATATATATATATATATATATAGCTAAGCCGGACAGCTATCTGAAATTTTAAAAATCCCAATACAAATTTCAGAAAGCCGTTTCTGTGAATGTGTTTTCTAAATCACTCACTTCATCAGCGACATCTGGTGTTAAATTTTGAAACTAAATTAAAATTTTATATATATATAATTTATCATTCGTAAAGATAATAGATGGTCAACAGAAATTCTACACTGGATTCCGAGGAATGAAAGGAAGCCAAGAAAGCGTCCACAAGGTAGATGGGTGGAAATTAAAATTTTTTTTGGATTCAATTGGAACAGAAGCAGCTTCCCACCAAAAGAACTGGAAAAAACTTGCAGAGACCTTCAAAGTGCAGTGGATTGAAAATGATGATGATATATATTATTACAGATTTGTTTCAATATTCCATCATTGTTTATTCCTGCGATTTATCTTGACAGTTAAACATGTAAACTTAAAGCTTTTTAAACAAAGAAATAATGGTATTACTGTAAAAAACTGCAAAAGAAATTAAATAATGCTGTAAGTATAAAGAAACTAAGTATTTCAGTAAATTTTTAATACGAAACACCTAACAACAATGACGATTCTGAATATGTTCTTTTTACTACAGATGTCCCCAGCTTTTTTACGATCTACCCTTTCGATACTTTTCACATGTAACCAGAACTCGTGCGTTTGATGCCTGGTCTGCTCTTTAGACCTATTTCATCATGTTTTCAACGATCTTCCATGCGCTAGAGTTTCTCTCAATCGAATCAAAACCATCTTTTCATTCAGTCAGTGTATAGAAGCCATATTGTACTTTTATACATTGTAAAGATTTTTATAGTTGTATTTGTATTATAGTTCTATTTATCCTATTTTAGTCTATTTATTCTTGTATATTTCTTTAGTGTTCTGATCAATCAACATTCATTCAGATGTACATTCAACTTAACCGTTATTTCTGTTTATTTTCAAATTTTACCCATTGGCGTACTTTTCCCTGATTTGTCGTAATTTAAACTACAGTTAAAATTCAGTTGAAGATCACGTGTTATTTAAATCCCCCAATCAATTGTAAAAGCATGCCAATAATCACAGCCCTTGTACATAGTTATTTAAACCCCTGATTTCTCATGAATAAAACGATCCAGTTCAGATCCCGTTCGAACTCCCACAAGCTTCAGTCTACTCTTCATTTCACGAACTATAGACCGAAACAATCACCACAATATATATGTGTGTGTGTCCGTGCTATTTACCTTTCGCACATATTCGCAAGTGATAGAGTGTTATTTACATTTTTAACATCTGAAATGCTTTTTTAAGATAAAAAAAAAAGTTCTGCATTTCAAAGATTTCTAGTTTTTGACAATGTTTTGGTCCCTAACTATCAAATAAGCGGAAGAACGCCTGAACTCTCTGTCTCCTGCTACACATTAACTTTTGCTGTTTATTTAAACAACAATCTTATATGTCTTTCAGATAACAATATAATCTTTGTCACTGAATCATTTCACTACAAATTTATGAGTTAAAGAAGCAATAAAGTGATTTATATCCTAAATTCTAACATTTCTGGAATTGCTAATCTATATTACTAAAAATCTCTTTATTTCTCTGTCTGACCAGTGCAATTGTTGTGATTTCCAATATTCACAATGGTAGTGCAACACTGGACAACAGGTGTTCGGTTTTCATTGTTGCGAAGTCGACAAATTCAAAATGAGCATTGTTTAACTTCAAAATGTTGCGTTCTCTCCGTCAACAATGGCGCACGCTACCAAATAATGAGTTCATTCAAAAAAGGAATAAAATTTCAATTTATGCTCAACTATTCAATAAATCATAACCGCTTTCATTGGTATCGATTCTTCTTACAAATAAACCTTCTCTCCTTTGATACCGGTTTTCCGGAAACCCATATATTTTCTGAAAGCTTATGTCACAAGTAGAAAAACTGTGAAATCTTAGGGGCAGAGGGACAAGCATTTAGGAGCTGTAGGACCCACAAAGTATCAGTAAAGTGTTGGAAACATGACACTAAAAGTCGCTAAAATGCTCGTTTCACGTATTTATATGAACTAATAATATGGTAAGAAGGCGTAAATCTCAATATAAAGGAAGAAACAACTCGTTGAAAAGAAACAATATACGTTCGGATGTTAAAAATGCGACTTGTTATTGACTTCAAACAAAATCTATTACAAGAGACAATCAATGTGCAATTCATCAAATAAACAGTAAGACGAGCAAAAAGACAGTTCACAATGGGCACATTTTACAAAAGCGATAGCCTCACACTTTGCACACTCATCATTTGTCAATGAATCGACGCAGTAATCCATTGGCGCAATCCACATTCCAGGTTCTTCGTCCAAGTATCCGCCCTTATAAAAAGCATATTTTATCAACGGGAATATGTCCATCTATATACAGTTTACTGATACTTTGTGGGTCCTATAGCTCCTAAACGCTTGTCCCTCTGCCCATAAGATTTCACAGTTTTTCTTCTTGTGACATAAGCTTTCAGAAAATAAATGGGTTTCTGGAAAACCGGTATCAAAGGAGAGAAGGTTTACTTGTTAGATTATCTTATACTTACAATCGTTTTATCATCGATAGTCTTTACTAATTCATCAAACAGTATCGAAATGGATAATGAGAGAAAGAGGAAGGCAGGAGAAAGAAGAGTGAAAGATATTGAGAGGAAATGATTGAAAAGATCACAACAGATAGATCTGGATCGAAAGAATGAAGCCGTACGTAAAAGATGGTCAAGAGCTAAGGAGACAACGGAAGAGACACAAGAGAGACAGAGGTTAGAAGCCGAACGATATCAGGCAGAGAGAGAGAGACAGAAACAGAAAAATTCTACTTCATCTAACATCCATCTCAACATATCTGTTCTTCAAACACCTATATCTATCAATCTGTATATGGAAGATGTCCTAGTTACTTACAACTAAAAAACTTTTAACGGTGTGCCACATTTTTTTTAATGTTTGCCAGTCCTATTAGGTATGCTTATAGGAAGTATACCTGTGATATAGGTGCTGAATTGATTAATATGTTAGAAAAAAAATATATAAATTAAAAATGTAAAATTATTTTCTCATCAATTACGTCAGATATTAATTAAATTTTAATACTTTTCATATTTTTAATTTTTTCCAAATTATAATTTTTCCAATTTAATTGACAAAATAAATTGTACTTTATTTTATTTTCTAATCGTTGACCAAAATTATTATTTAATTTTTCAATTTGAAAAATTCTTAACCAATTTTGTCTAGTTGTTTTTCCTTCATTATAATTATTTTTGGTCTGGTTGACGTAAAAAATATTTTTCAAAATTGTTTTGTAAATAAATTTTTCTTTGATAGTGAGTATCTTAAACTTTTTTCTAATGTTATTTTTTTTCTAATATAGGCATTTTGTTAAAGTTAATATAAACATTATCAAATATTTTTAAAATTACTTTATTTATGTTTTTAACTTGTTGTTTATTCATGAAAATCCAACATTCCAAACCATAATCCAGAACTGAATCGACTAAAGATTTGAAAATGATTAATTTCTGTTTAAAAGGAATTAAAGTGTTTAATGTGGAAAAAGAGATATGTGTAGGTGTGTAATTTTTTGATAACTGAATTGTACTGTATATCCCAGGTAAATTTTTCATCCAAATACAGTCCTAAGTATTTTTGTTGAGTTACAACTTCAAGATTGTTACAAGTGCAATTGTTTGTAAATGTAATTTCAGTGTTAATTCTTTCACAGTTTTGATTGTGTAGAGTAATAAAATAGTTTTCATTTATAATTTTATTTTTATTTTTTATAATCATAATTTTCGTTTTATCACGGTTAATATTCATTTTATTATTAATTGTCCACTTAATAACATTATTCAAATCTTGTTGAAGAAAATTAATTGCTTTCATTTGATTCTTATCACAATTAATGAGTATAACGACATTCTTTCATAACAGTATTAAAATAAATTGGAGCCAAAACACACAATACTAAATTAATACACACAAGACAAATCCCTTTCATGCATGATGTCCACTGTAGCGGACGGCTATAATTGGTTGCTTTTTTTTTTTTTTAAGCAGCTAAGATTTACTCCGAAAATGCATGAAGTCTATTAGAGTGGACATTGCTGACGTCATTATCAGTGTGTATTGAGTGCCATCTATCGGTGAAATCTTGAATTATGTCATTCTTTGAGCATAGAAACAAAATGGAGAGCGAAGACAGCAACGTGCCTGGTCCTTCTGGTTTATCCACTGGCATCTTCTATGGTAGGAGTTCAAGAAGGGTAAGTAATTTTTTTATTTATCAAGTGATAACTTAGGAATTATAATAATGTGTTTTATTTTAGTATTTTTCATTTTTGTAGTTATAATCAACTATTTTGTATCTGTCCACTCCAGTGGACGCTATGCACGTGAAGACTTAAAATTATGATTTTGAGTGAAACATATATCGGATATTTCTCAATTGCAAATATGTTCAGAAAAATATAAGTTTTCTTTATTTGAAATTAAATAAATTAATGGATTAAATTAATGCATTTTTTTTCTATTTTTGTTTGTTTTCAGGGCAATTTGGATGTTAGGCATCATGATAATACAGTTGAAGAATTCCCAAGTGGCTTTGAAGATAGTAACGATGATGATGGGGTTTGGGAACCAGATGGAAATGACTGTTCGAGTGATTCGTCGAGTGATGAAGAAATTGAGGATTGTCCATGTGCACCCCAAAAACAAGATAAAAATCGTATTACATGGTTGCGTAAGGAAAATAATCTATCTGATAATATCCCATCATTTCACGGCAATCATTTTGCTAATGTAAGTGGGGATGAGCCAATAGACTTTTTCTTACAATTGTTTCCAGAGGAACTTTTAGAGATGATAGTGTTTCAAACAAATCTATATGCTTTGCAGAATGGCAAAGAAAACTTAGGTCTTACAAAAGGTGAACTAAAAGTATTTTTAGGTATGAATCTGTTTATGTCCTATATCAAATATCCAAGGCGGAGGCTTTACTGGTCTTCAGACGAAGGTTTGAGGTGTGGAGTTGTTGCAGATAGCATGACAGTGAACAGATTCAAGTCAATAATGAGATGCATTCACTTTTATGACAATATTATAGCACGAAAAGGAAATGACAGGCTACACAAATTGCGTCCAGTGCTCACCAAACTACAGGAAACTTTCAAATCTGCGCTGGAACCAGAAGAATTTCAGTCTGTTGATGAGCAAATCATTCCATTCAAAGGACGTCTGAATATAAAACAATATATTCCTAAGAAGCCCAAACCATGGGGAGTAAAAGTTAGGGTAAGAGCGGGTAGCAGTGGCTATATGTATGATTTTGAAATCTATCAAGGAGCATTCATACAAGAAGAACAAGTAAAGGAAGTCGGAAAGCAAGGCAGTGTTGTCTTGAGATTGTGCAAGGATCTTGAGAATAAGAATCATAAAGTATTTTTTGATAATCTCTTTTGTAATATTCCACTATTACAACAGCTTTTGATAAAAGGAATCTATGGAACTGGAACCATAAGACAAAATAGACTCCTTGGAGCAGCATCAAAATTAGAGACAGAGAAGAACCTGAAGTCTATTGGAATATGGTCATCATCAGAGGTTACATCAAATGATAATATCACAATAACAAGATGGCTAGATAGATCTATCACTCACGTGGCATCAGCATGTTACGGAATCGAGCCTCAAGATCAGGCAGAACGATGGTGCAAAAAAGACGGAGAAATAATCACAATACATCGCCCACACAGTGTAAAAGTTTATAATCTGCATATGGGATAAAATGGACCAATTGATTGCATTATATCCCCATCGAAGAAGAAACAAAAGATGGTACATGAGGCTATTTTTTCATTTTTTGGATGTAGCAGTTGTAAACGCATGGTTACTTTATCGAATGCAACGAAGTGACCGAGACTTGTTGCAGTTCAAAGCCAGTGTTGCAAGAGCTCTTATAAACATTGGACTACAAGATAATAGAGGAGTAAAAAGAGGAAGACCAAACAGTACTCCTCCAATCTTGAAAAGAAAATATAGTGCACAGCCACCTACCAAAGTTCGCTATAGTGGAGTAGGTCATTGGCCAAAGCTAATGAAAATAAAAAATGCTAACAGATGTCATGATCCTGGATGCAAAAGAAAAACAAAATATATCTGTAAGAACTGCAACATTGCACTTTGCCCAGATTGCTTTGAAAATTACCATGTAAAAAAATGAAGATCTCTTTGATGTAAAAAAAATTAGTAATAATAAGCTTGTTTTGCTTTGTTTTTTGATGTTTTCATTTCAATGAAATTTATTTATCTTATCAATTGTAGATCAGAAATAAATGTTCATCTTTTTCAAATAAGAACTATGCTGCTGACAAGTTTTGTTGATTTCAACGCAAATTCAGAAATATTTTAAGAAACCCATTATATAATTATTTCGTACCGTAGATGCATGGCGTCCACTACAGTGGACATATATAAAATATGAAATTTATTAAACTCATTTTTATATTTAAAATTTTTTTTTAAAACAAAACAGTTAAGTAAGCCAAATTATTAATAAAAAAAATATTTACCAAAATTCTTGCATTTTAAAATAAATCATGCATGAAAGGGTTAAAACATAAATTAAAACAACAGGTTTCAATCTTTCAAAGACCTTTTTCAAGTAACAGTAAAATTACAATTAACAGATTTTTTAAAAAAAATATTTCACTGAAAGGATATGCTATGTTAATTGTAATTTTACTGTTACTTGAAAAAGGTCTTTAAAAACACTAAAACAGTTGTATTTAATATACGTTTCAAATTTATACATGCTTTTTATTAATTTAGTTTTGTGTGTTGCTGCCAATTTATTTTAATACTGCTAATTACTTAATTGCATAAAACTTTATAACTTTTTTTTTAAAAAAACAATCTTGGCAACTGAAGACTACAATAAATAATTGAGAAATACTCTGGACTATTTATTTTCCTTCTACCTCCCAATATTACATCAACAACAAAGTGTTTTCGTCATGGCGTTAGCGATCGACCGGCGAAACCAATAAACAGCAGACGACGGCCTTCGTGATTTCGACTAGCGACAGACAATTCGTTTATCGAGGTAAGTACCAACTGCGCAAAAAATGTTTTTTTTTGTTATTATTATTGTCATCCATATCAAGTTTCAAAACCCGAACAACTATTTTCCATTTACTGAAGGAAGGACAATCCCGTCCCGATCCCGTCCCGATTTTTGGGAGGGGAAAATAATCCCGTCCCGTCCCGACCTAAAAATCCAATCCCATCCACCCCTACAAATAATACTTACTGGGTAATACCAAGATGGCGGCGCCAAACCGTAAGAAAACAGAAATATGAAGATTTTGGCTAATGTAGCCCATCAAAGTGTTGAAAAGGTAATGATTTATAAATATTTATAAACATAAAATCCTCTCACATCACTCTGAATGATTTAGGTAATCGTGAAATGACCATTTTAAATCGATTTGGAATCGTGTGGACGATAATAGGGTTCGAGTATATGACATTTAACATAGCGAAGTAAAAAAAGCTCGGGCAGATCGCGATCTTCTAGATCTTGGATCCGAAAGATCGCGATATAGCCGTGTTTGACTGTATTTATTTGCTCTCAGCTAATTTGTTATTGGAATGATTCTTCACTGAAGCAAATGCTTGGGAAGTCCCCAATACGACATCTGTTTCCTCGTTACTTGCTTTACAATTTTCTGAAACAAGTTAGAAAAAAATATGTATGTTTAAGTAGGAATAAATTTACTTTACAGTAGCATATTGATATATCATACAAATAACATCCAAACTCACAAAACTGTTACAGGTCGACCATCACTAATTTTCAGTCCAACGCAAAATGGACCTTACTTAAAAAAATACCCCTCGTAATTTGATGAAGACCCCATGTAAAAATGGCAAACCTCCAGAACAGTGGTGCACAACCTGTGGCCCGCCGATATATTTATTGCAGCTTGGTAGTGTCAAACTTAAAAATAATTTTGAGCCTTTACATTGCTGCCAACAGATGCATTAAAAAAAATGTCATAAATTTCAAAAAATGTTATTAGTTTTGTTCAGTTGAGAATATAGTTATTCTTTTTCTGTATTTGAATAAAACCTAGTAAAAGTCTTCACGGAAGTAAAGACGAAATGTCGGTACCTTGTGGAGTTTGGAGTATTTATTTAACTTAATCTTCCTAATATCTCAGACTCTACTGTTGGAATGTTGGTATGAAACACAACTAGTGCATTACTTAATAATTCGAAGTTTATGTAAATTACATTCATTATTAATTATTATTATTATTATTACAAATGACATTATGAATCATTAATTAGTAAGATATAGCAAGGGTTGGGGGGGGGGTTGGAGGATGGGAAGCTGCGGTCCTCCATCAGAACTTTTATGAAAATATTGGCTCTCAGGCTTCCTTAGTTTGTGCATCCCTGATCTAGAATATCTTTGCAAACCCACTGTTTTATTGAAAGGTAATAATCTGCAGATAAGAAAAATTATGAAGAAGTGTAAAGAATATATCTTACCGGCAAGTGGCAAAAGACGTCGGCTATGTCGTACCAGTCGTGTGGAATAGTGACCACTGTCCTTTCTTTTGGGTTTACGAAAGAGCACCAGGGTAGATCACAGCTGAGGACTGTCTTTTCTTGATGCTGGAACAGTGTCGGTATGTAGGAGGAAAGACTTTTGCTGATGGGATGCTTGAGTTCTTGGAACAATAGAATAATGCATTCACTAGTTAAAAACCCCTCAACTTTATTGACGTCACTGAGGCTTAGCTATTGTCTCACTAATTCCTGAATTAGTTCACTATAAGATTTCGTTCTCTACATAGAAAAGACATATATATGTAAAAAGTGAAATAGCAATATCTCAGAATACACATATCTGTTTCTAGCCCTTCTTTGATTACTATTTGGCAATTATGCAACTATTAACCGTTATAATTTAGCTCCTTTGCTCTTCAGGGACAAATACATTGCTGTGAGTGGGTCTTAGATAAAGAACCAATAACTTTTTTTTTTACTTCTAAAATTATTTCCATTGCTTTTCTTTCGAAATAGGCTTAATGTGCGCTGCAAGACAAGGACAAGAATAAAAAGATAATGTATTGGGTCGGGTCATAAAAAAACTTACATTTATGAATTTTATTTTTGAATAAAAAAATGGCTTTCACCATTGTTTGCATTGACTTGTTGCCATTTATTAGGGGGTTCTTCTGCATAGAATTCCACTGGTTTTGATGTGAAAAAGCTTTCAATAAATGCATGAACCTGGTCTTTATTACAGAACTTTCTCCCCATTAAAGAGTTTTGCAATGATCTCAAAGATGATAATCTAAAGATCCAAAGTCAGGTGAGTACGGTGGATGAGGTAGAATAGATCAGTCAAGCTCTAAAAATGTTTCCTGTATGAGCCCTTGCGTTGTCATGGAGATCAACAACCTTTTTTCAATTAACGAGTGCGGGAGCTTTTCATGCAAACTTTTTATTTTTATTTAATTCTTCGCGTCTTTAACGTACCTAAGTACTGTTATTATTATTTTTACAGTATTCACATTTTTTTTAAATATCGCCCATATCCAAAAGGCTTCGGACGAGGAAAACTGATCAGATCCCATCGATTTTCGCTCATTGACAATTCTCTCAGTCTCTAACGGGACAAATTTGGAGCACTAGCAAATCTTTCTAGTAATTCAGAAGTGTGGATATGTGGATAGTTGGACAGATAGAAAAACGAATCAAGAGGTTTTGGAAGAAGTGGAAGAATGAAGAAAATTAATGCATTGAAACTGAGAAAAGAAAAACAAAATTTCTTGACCATGTGATTAGGCATAACAATTTTTTTTAAATATTTTGGAAGGGAAAATTATAGGGAAAAAAAAGGGAAGGCCTAGAAGAAACTTTATAGAGGAAACAAAAGGT
>JAFIDM010033815.1:0-19250 GCA_023159025.1 Thereuonema tuberculata | reverse complement strand
TGGGAATTTGTCCGATGAAGGCATTGTCGAGGTTTCCCTGAAGACTACCAGCAGGATGGAAAAGATTTTGCATTCGACACGGGTAATGGGGTACTTGGCAGGTGTAAAGTTCAAAATTCTCGTATGGGCAATTTGAACTGTTGGAATAACATTCACTTTTCGCACATGTAGGGAAGCACTTTCGATGACCACTTTGTAATCGGCTTTTTCATCTGGTGACAGGAGCACAAACTGATTTTTACTTCGAATCAGACGGACTCGAACGTTCACCTTGTTAAGAATCAGTTTGTTCTGTCTGAAGATATCGCCGTGAAGACTGCCCTGCAGCTCGACGGTGTTTCCACCTCTCACGAGCGAGTGGCGTTCTTTGATTCCTGGATTGGTATTGGCTGCGAGCAGATCGAGGTCGTTGAATTGACCCGCCTTGTCTTCCTACCAACCGGCAACAGATAGCAGAGTCTTTTTACTTTCAAGGCCGTAATTTAAAAAAGGATTCGATGTAGGCACGATAGGGATAGCAATTGTCCGAGGCAGAAACAAGTTTATCACCCAAGTAGACATCGACTTGAGTGAATAGAGAATGAAGTATTAAATTAACTGTGCTGACCTTGTCTCTCTCCCCTATGGGTGTCAAATCACCACCTTTCGCTATTTTCAGACGCACACTGAGGAGAGTTTTTGATAAGTCCAAATATTCTTCGCCAGCACCGGCGATCACGAATTCAATTGGTCCCGTTTCGGTGATGGAGGCAATTGGGTGATATTCAACGTCGGCTCCATTCTGAATAACAACTTGTGTTGGAGGAAGAGTAAAAAGATCTAATTCGTTTTTAAAACTCTCCTCAGACTTGCAATGAATTAATTGTCCCCCACCAGCCATTTCTTTTTTCAGGAATCAAAAATGTCCTTTGGAGATTGTGCTCGCTGCTTTTTTTTTTAATTTTTCCTTTTTAATTTTTTTTGGATGTAGTCTTCTTTCTCTGCTTTCTTTTGGCGGTGGTACTGGTACGAGAACGCTGATGACACACTTTTACCATTGCTTTCCTTCTTTTTCTCCCAACACCAGCGACCGTCATCGGATTGGTCAGTGAATGCACTGAGCCACTTGTGCCTGCCGTACAACCTGCCAAGCCCAGGTCCGCTTCCTATCTGGCCGGAAGTTACGTCTTTCAATGTCTGCTGAAGCTCCCCTTTTGTTTTTTGGTGGCGTTTTGAAACGTTTCACCTTGTTCAATGTCATCCAGAATGCGATTACCGCTTCTTAAGGTATAACAACCTGCCGAGTAGGCGAACTTTTTTAACACTGGTTTTGCCCAACGAAATAATGATTTGAACACACTGCCAATTCCACCCCCTCTTTGATAACGAACACCACTGTAGAACGGCACACTGTTGGTGTATTCCGATCCACCAATTTGATTTGCATAGTAGCAAATACAGGAGTGGGGATTGTATCGTATCGAATGCATCTCTTTCCGGAACACAAATGAGTCACACTTTTTTTCTTTTTATTAACAGCACTAGGGTGAAGGGGTGGGGGTAGTATGGGTTGGGGTTGGAGGTTTTTTTTTTGCACCAATCAAATGTTTTGTTGGCTTTACCTCTCACTGTCATATTTTACGAAAATGTAGGGATAATGAGGTTCTTCACCTCTGGAAAGCCACGGGAAGGCCAATATCATTTCTCAAATATAATGTAATTGTATCGAATGCATGACGCAATAGGGGTCTATAAAAGAAATTGGTATAGGACTCTGTTATCAAGTCACCATCTTTGCCACGAATTTGCACTGTACGTAAAAGGGGAGCCATTACTTCGCCAACAATTGAATTATCAATCAGCTCGGAATATATATAAATGGAATAAAAACCCCCGTTCAAGTCAATGACCGAACCAGCCTCTATGGTTTGAAGGAATTCTGTCTGACCGAGAAAACCTAAAAGTTCAGATAGCTCTCGTGTTAAAATTACTTTAAAATAGTCTGTTATTTCAAGAGTGATTCTATAAGTGATATTATTGTAGGTGAATTGAACCGGCGCTCTCTCCTCCTCGTAACGAAAACGATTCTTTATACGAGCTGACATTAACTGAGTTAGCTGTACTGCATTCGAATAATATCCCTGAGGAATTTTGAATTCATTAATTACCGAAGAACTTGCTTCTTTTAATTGAAAGTCGAAAAAGAAGGGAGCTTTCGAAAGATTTATATCTGTAAAGGTGGGTGTGTCTTTGGCTGTTGTACTTTCTTTAAATACAACTAAGGCTTGCTTTGAATTTTCCTCATCCGACACTCGTAAAAGATCAGGCTGAGTAAAATTTAACATCTGAGTCAGAAGCAGACACATTCGAATTTCTGCTGCGCATGGTAGGGAAACGATAACACGATTGAAAACTAGCAAAAACATTACTCGTTGGAAAGTTTTTCTATGGGATGCTCTTGAATACTGACTGTCATTTTACGAATGAATTTGTCAGCGCTTTTAAACTGTGGTTTTAATGGAATGGTAACGCGGAAAGAGGGATGACTTATAACTCGAAACATACCATCATTACCGCTTATGTTGTACCAACTGTGCTGATAACTAACTTCGGCCAGGGCACATTCGTAGGGTTCTTTTAATTCAAATCTTTTTGGTAGTTTGGTTGTGAAAGTGGAAATTATGTTTTTCGGAAAAAAAGACACGCTCGAATTGCTCGGGAGCGTCAGATAAAATTCATCCATTTTTTTTGCTGTTTAGGTACTGGAAATATGCAGTAAATCCCCAATTTTAACCCAGCTATCGAAAGCGGGACTGTATCCCTGCCAACGAACTAAACATTCTTTCTTATTTCCTCGTCCTTTTTCCATAAGAATTTTCTCAATGGGATAGAAACTATCTTCGCTTTTTTTCAATAGATTGTAATTCCCAGGGGTAAAAAGTTCCACCGTTTGGTTCACCCGACCCGTCTTTCAAACGATACACTTGCGGGCTTCTCTTTGATACAATTTCTGAAATTGTAAAAATTTCAGGAGTCCACAGACCCTCGAACGCTTTTTGGAATGATCTTCTTGCCGAATAATACGTACCTGTTGACCTGGCTTAAATGACCCGTTTCGCGGTCGTCGTCGTGACGTATTCGGAGTTTTTCCGTAGAGGCGCTGCCATAGAAGATGCTGGTTCGAACCAGTAACGTCGTTTGGGACCATACCGATACTCGAATGAAAACTATTATTATAGGCATCCACCAAATCTTTTAAGGCATCAGCATAGCGAAAAGAGCCAGTAAAATGAAAATATTTTGAAAAGTTTTGACCGAAACGTTCTCACAAATCTTTCGGCAACCGAAGCTTTAACAACCGGATCTTGTGATGTAAAAAAGTGAACATTGTGTTCTTTTAGAAATGTCTGAAAGGTTTTGTTGACAAATTCACGACCTTTATCGGTTTGTATGCGATCAGGCGGGTCGACGTCCTCCGTCTTATAAAGATGCTCAAAGGCTTTGGTTATACTAACTCCTGTTTTGTTTTTCAATGGCTCTACAAAAGCACGTTTCGACAGAATGTCTATGACAACGAGTAAAAATCGAAAACCATCATTAAATTTTGCCTGTTTTTGCATATTGATAAGATCTGCTTGCCACTGTTCGTTCATAACGGATTCTTTTGTTTTCCCACGTGGGAAATTTTTCCGATCCGGTTTAAAAACAGTATAGTTATCATGTCTTTTCAACCATTGTTTGACTTGAATCAGGGTAATGGATTTATTTCGCGGTTTGGCCGCCCTGTATAATTTTTGTACTCCTTCAAAGGATGCTGGATGTTTTGGATTGAAATAAATTGATCTCAATAATTTTTCCACAGCTGCGGATAAGACTGCCATCTTCCTTGCCCCGACTGTACTCGTATTTTTGTATTTTCGTTTTTCTTTTTGGCTGTGGGAACTTGTAATTTTGAAATAATTTTCCACTGTTTATTGTTTGGAACGTCCTCTTTTGATAACGGAATGGAAGTTAAAAGATTACGGAATTGAATCCAGCCAATCGGGGTTCTTTTGCTCTGCTTCACCAAATGATTCATTAAATCAAAAATACTACTTTGAGAAATGTTTTCACCTCGAACCATCAATTCTCGCTTTTTAGAATCCCATCCCGCGTTAGGCAGTGCTTTAAAACGTTCCAATAATTTTTTTTGCAAAGGCAGATAGAATGTAGGCATGCGAGTCAAAATCGCATCTTTCCAACTAACACCTGACGGAGTTTGAATTTCTTTTTTTTCCTGTGGCGTATCGGTTTTCACGTCGGCACTGTCTGACGTCACATTCGCGATCATTGACTGTAAAACAGGATCGTGCAGTCTGCTTTTGTTCTGATTATAAAATGTTTGAAAACGCTGCTGTATATTATTAACTAATTAATTTTTTAAATCATTCGTTAAGGTGCTATCGTTTAAAAGATGATCAAGTTCTTTTTTCAAAGAGGATAGTTTCTGTACAATATTTTGCGACGGGTCGTATTTTTGTGTGGACCCTCGCAGCATTTGTGAGGCGAGTTCTTCTGGTAAAACAACAAATTTTTTACCGTGTTCCATTCCTTCATCGGTTGCTACCGAGTATACCACCGAATATTCCTGCCTGAGCAGGAATAATAAATGGTAAAAGTCCAGATCCTTTCTGAATGAGAATTGACTTTTTTTGTGAATTGGTAGCTTTGATGTGCCAATCAAGCGAAGTGTTTGCTTGTGACAAGATAGTTTTCGTTTTTGATTGGGAGTCACGGGAACGTTCCCACGCAAAACATTACCCACACATTCAGATAAACAACGAATAAAGTCGGGATTACCTTCTTTGATAACAGCTCTAATTTGACGAGGTGAAAATTGTGGAATTGCCTGTAAAATATGAGCATATTTCATCAGTCTATGAGGAGCCCGCTTCGAAGGTGCCATCTCTCTAACTGTCCATTTCCATATCATATTCAAAAAAATTTTTCTCTCACCATGAACGGTTTCATTATTTTTGCTAATAATATTCCTAACGATTTCAAATGCTATTTTCTGATTGGTCGATAAATACCCAATGATTCGTCCGGAAATATTCCAGTACGGAAACGCACTCCCTCCATGGTGTTGGGTTTCAAATCCAATAACAAATAGGAATAGGGTTCTTGAGTTGCATCTCGTTAGGCCTCCACAAGAAATTTTTCATTTTTCGGAAATAATTGTCTGGCAAAGAACATTATTTGAGATAAATCCTTTACGTTTTTAAAGAGGACAAAATAGTGAGTGTTTAAGCTGATTGTGCGGTGGGCACCATCTTTATGAAATAAATTTTGAATCATGTAAATAACACTACAATTTTTGTGATGGCTGTCTTTAGTAAATAAAGGTTCAAGAGCATTATTGTCTACACCCATCAAATCATCAATAATCACTAATTTTTGAGTGACCGAATCAAACTTTTCACGTCAGGTACACCCTCTCTAAATTTCACAATCCAAGTAAATTCACTGAACCATGGCTGATGAACACCGTAATGCCAATAAATTGCAGTTGGAGGCTGATCAATCATATCGTCTTTATACGTTAGAAACTTTTTTGAAATCTCGGTCTTACCCGTCACACTTGCTCCGCTCAAGATACAATTGAAGGGGTGTTTAAATTTGAATTCCCTACTATAAATAAATTCATATTCAGACATTGTAAATATATCTGTTTTGTTTCGATAAAAAAACAAAGATAAAAAATAATATGTTGAGGAATGGAAAAAAAAGTCCGTCCTAACCTGTGCGGGTGTCGGTATTGTTTTGGCGAAAATGCATGTTATGACATGCAGAGCGACAGGAAATACATGTCATGACATGCAGAAACATAAAGAAAAACATGACATTATGTGCAGAAAAAAAGTTGAGGATCTTTTTTCTCTTCAACTGCTCGGAATATTACCAACATCCAGACCCTGGACAAACGGACAGCCTGGGAAATATTTACAATGTTCAGACATCGGAGAATCATAGCGTTCCCAACTGCCTAAAATACCCCTACAAAACACACACTGCACACTATCATTACATTGAATAGAAACAAAGCCTGCTTTTGCTAAATCTTTTGCCGAGATAAAATATACAGGCCAGTTGTGAAAAGTGCTCAATCTTACCGATTCCATCTTTAGGGACTGCGATGTATACAACATTCTTTTTTTTGAACAGAATGGCTTGTCGTCTTTTCCAGGTTTCCACACTCAATAACCATAGGAGAGGGTTTGATATTGTCCAGGAACAATCACTCGCTTATCAAAGACAGCTCGGTACATTTTGATCTCATCCTGAGAAACGATTTTCCGTTTTTTCGTTCTTCGAATTTTTCCTCGTGTAAAGATATGAACTTGGGTCAATGGCTCTGCAATGTCGTTATTATTATCATTATTCTGAATCAGTTCATCGATCATGAACTTGAGCAAATCCAAATTTATTTTTTCAGGAGTTTCATAGATCAAAGAGAAACCACGAATTTTTAACACAATTTGTGATGGTTTGTCAGAATTCTTTGAGGAAACATGATAACCGTAATTTTTTACTCCTGCGGTGCAATACATGTCTATCATAAATTCCTGTCTGTGGTCTTTATGCAACTCATTAGTAAGATTTCCAAGAAAATTTCCAATTGGTATATTGGATAAAACAGATGATTGTTTCTTGACAACAGCAAAAATGCTATCGGTATCACAGTAAAGAACTGATGTGCCGAATTTTTCCATTTCACAATAGAGTCTAAATCTCGCTTGAGCTGTAATAAATGCGCTAATAACGACGTTTGTGTGACTTCATAGTAAAAGATCTTCAATTTGTTCAGTATTTTCGACCCATTCCAATTGTGCAATTCGATCGTGAAAAAAAGTAACATTTTTAACAATTTTTGTGTCACTGAAAACATAGCCAAAATACATTTCTGGTTTTTCTATATAGTCTGTTTTACTCTTCGTAACTCGCTGTGCAAATTTCCCATAAATCGAATTCAAACAAATCTTTGCAATGGTTCTTAATGGATGATTTTTCTGAAATCTGTTGGGATCCAAAGTTATCCCCTCGTTTCGGGCGTATTCAGTGATCCTCTGATCCTCTGTCTGACAATGTGATGGGTAGCCATCGCTTTCCTGCTTGATTTTAAGAAATGTATTTACATATTTTGTAAATAAGCCTCCCTGTCCTGTTTCAGGGTCGAGCTGCGTTGTTTTTGAAAAATTCCAAACTTGAAATATTTTTTTGATCATGTAACCTTTCTCCAAAGCAAGCTGGAGTTCAAAAGTGAACCAGGCACCGGTTAAGATAAGTTCCTGATCATTGTGCTCGCACTTTGTAGAAGATTTCAACTCAACGCATTTTTTACACATTGGAAATTATAATTTTTTCATGTTACGGTAGAGTAATACCGGCATATAAAGTCCTTTCGGTGGGAGAATACTGCATTGTACTATTCCACAAAAATTGGAATTATCCATTGAATCAAATTCTGTTAAAATTTCCGGATAACCTAAAGGATAAATATCCTTTTTCAATATCAATGGATACAATGAAATGAAGTCTATATAAATAATTTCATCGTCTGGTTCTATCTCGTGGAAGAGTTTAAAACTCTCAACCTTTCCGCCAAAGTAACTCTGATCAGGTGTCAGAGGAGATATGACGGATAATTTCTTTACAAACTCGCTCAATTCCGCGTCTGTCTTTAATCTAGTGCGAAAATCGCATTCCCACATTTCTACAACTGTGTAGCCACAGGATTGCAATCTCTGGACATTTTCAAGTGTTAAATCAAATATTTCCTGAATCGTCATTCCTCGATGCGGATGAAGCATGAGTCTATTTCTGTAACATTTTTCACAACCGTGCACCCAACATCCCTGAAATTGAAAAACAGTTCTGGACTTCTCCAAAAAACCGTCGATATAAAGACGACATTCGGGGATGAATTTTTCACCTCGATTTGAAGCATGTTGAATGAATTCATTGCGTTGGTATGATTCAAACTCAAGCCATTCGATGCTTATACCCAAATCACACCAGCATATTTTTCATCATTCTTTTCAATCGTTGACCCTATCTTTGAGGTCTTCGATCGTGTGATTTGCCTCTCTGACCATTTTCATCATAGATTTCACTCATGAAAAAATTTAGAAACTGCTCTAAATCGATCGAAGTTTTGAACGATAGCAATTAGTGAAAGCTCCAATCAGAACAGACTAACTCCAGAACGAAGAAGTCAACCGACGCCATTTTCCCACCGTTTCGAGTGAATCGAAGGCTTTTATAAATTAAGTATCACAGTGAGGAGATTATCTTTCGAAAATAAACAATATTTTTACTGAAATAAATTAATTTTATGCGTTAGAATCTGCAGATGACAACTTTTTAAAGAGAGATTTCATTTTTCTTCAGTTCGTTACCGCTCGCTGATGCCTGTCATGATTTGCCGCTGTTTCACTTCGCTTTTGCTTAAATAGTAGAGATGCTTGAATACAATATACAATTAGTTTCGAACAGATTGACAGCTTGCTAAAATCATTTCAAATTCTACCGAAATTGCGTTGCCGAAACACGATTTTAACCTCTAAAAAAAGATTAAACACCGTCTTTTCGTAACTGGGGAATCTTTCGCCATAATATCGAGCTCGACCCTGATTGGTTTTAACTCTCCGCCAATCATATGCACTATTTCATCATATAGTCTTCCATCGTGTGAACGGTCACAACGATAGGAACACTTCACTGACATTTCAACGAAGCAAATCAATGATGAAAAAATATGCTAGTGTGATTTGGCCATTATCTTACTATAGCGTTTGGCATTTTTGTAAAACCCGTTATGAGGTAAGAGTGCAATTGTTTCTGGTTTGAAAAATTTTGCCCGAAAAACATGATTGCAGACTGGCTATTTTATTCCCCTTTTGAAACGGACAGCTACCTATGATTGAAGTAAAAACTTCGCGAAATTTCAAAGCCACTGCACTCAGGATCTCTACATCCATAACGCAATAGTCGAGTATTTCTTTTTGAACATCAAATATTTCATCTTTTTGTTCATTGTACCATCGGATGAGTGCATCACGCTCCTGAGGCATCATACTGCCGACATCATAATATCCCAAAGAAGGATAGTATCCTCGATAATTCCAATTTTCAGCTCGATTGAATAGGTAGGGGAAATAGCCTTTTAACAGTCGACTGGTATCCAAACCAAATGCCTTGGGTAATTTTTTTAGAGCCGTTGGGGTAAAGGCGAACAAGTCGAGAAATCGAATATTTTTCCATTGAAGAAAGAGGAGTTTGTTTCCATTATAAATAACTTTTTTAGGTTTTTGATTACATTTCAACATGTATTGAATAATGAAATAAGAATCATAGCCGCTAGCATTATGATCAATGGCGGAGACCCTTTCATACTCAAAAGTTGCAAAAAGCCATTCACAAAAATCTCTACAGGCTGTTTCTCCTTTGAAAATCCTCAGCTTTGGAGCGGTGCAATTTTCACAATCATTTGATTGGCTGTCGACACATTTCGTGCAACAGAATTTTTACTACGCATAAATTAGGCACATGCTCTATACGCCCGTCGCCGAGATCTTTCTCTCTGCTACATTAAAATCATAAAATAACAGGAATTGATTCTCATCCTCCTCCTCTTTGGGAAGAGACACCAGCTGAATACAGCATAAATGGTCGAGAGGTACGTCTGCTTACAGTTGGGACATTTATAATGTCCACAAAAATGAGAGGTTCCCGTACTGTTGTCAACAGTAATTCCACACGTCCGACATCAGTGAAATTGGTCGCAAATTAGAATATCCTTCGTGCTATAAATACTTTTGTGATTTTTCAAACACTTGGCAGATTTGAAAAATCGATTACAGATCTCACAGCGAACATAGTTCTCGACAGAGCAATAACCTCCCGATTTTTTTACACGCAAAACAAATTTTGGAACAGGTATGTGTATCTTTGCTGTTGTATTTCTTGAAACAAGTCATGCAAAAATAACTACAGTTATAAAAAGCTGTCAAACTTGTTACAACGGCGAAATGTTCATTGTAATGAAAAGAATTAACTTTTTCTCGGCCTGTGGACCAACGAAAAACGCCTGATCCCCCATTTCGTGAGAAATGACGATGACTTGGTAGGTAGGGTTTAAAAACGTTTGAAATTTTTGTATTTCTGGTATCCCGCAGGAGCCCCGAGGGACACCTGCATTGCGATGAAGTTCAACAGCCTCCTTCAGTCGAAAAGAATTACTCTTCCGGATTTTCTGATTGTCGGGAGAGTTATTAATTTGATCTATGGCAACGGCTAATGCCCTGGCGAGGCATAATTTTTCGGAATGATTTTGAATTTGTATGATGCATTTCTTGTTTTTTATCCATTCCTCGACACGAAGTTTACTTTTATCTTTTAATCTTCCACCCTCAGGCGGTGAAACACAGGTCACCTTTACAGATAAGGTACTAGCCCAATCAATTCTTTTCCTGATTGTGCTATCATTTCTATCACTTCAAGAATAGATTCGGCTTTAAAATCTTTCTTTGCAGTGAAAGTTAAATAAGCAGCCGACTCGAACTGCTCACTATTTATTTGAATACCAATCCTATCGTCAGGAAGACACTCTGTAGTGAGTTGTTGTATTAATAATTCAAAGAGACGCTCGACAATAAACATTAAATTCAATTTTCGACCTTCTGCATTCTTTGCTCTTATTTCTTCTAAAGAAGGACAGGAGAGCGCCACTTCATACTGAGTCCCCACCGTTCTATAGCGCCTAATGTAGTGTCGAGCAATAACGCATTTTACATTAATGAAATCTAACAGCCAATTATCAAATTCACTAATTTCATTTGTAGGTCGTGGTTCAGGTGTATTTTCTTCTCCTTCTTCCGAACTAAATTCATCCTGAGAGTCGCTTAAAAGTGTATTAATATCCACATTCTATCTATTTGCAATATATTCGAAAGTTTTATTTGCATTTAATGGTTTGGATGTGATTTGTTTCGGATCAACATTCCACCTTTCAGCAATTGATTGAACGGTTGGTGGCGACTCATTATCAGAATCAGGCTCGACTGTTGATATTCTAGATATAATTTCGTCTGCATCGAGATGCCATCGGTCCATAATGGTTTTAATTTCCCTATCTGAGTTTATTTTCCATGTTTATTCACAAATATTTATTTATATGTTGTACTTATTTTTAGTTATCAATTTTACAATTAATTGTTTATTTGTTTTCAGTTGTTTATGATTATATTGTTTTCAGTTGTTTATGATTATATTTGATTTCAATTGTTTAATTTACAATGTAAGATCTCGCATATGAGAGTTTGTTATAATTTGTAATGTTAGCAATGAGAAAATGTTAGGATTTTTCTCTTTCCTTTTTATGTTTCGTATTTTGTATTTTTCGTTATTTAAGTTTTAAACATATGGATCTTGAGAAAGTCCTTGAAAAATAGGACGAAATATTGAAGACATGTTGATGAAGTTTGTATTTGTTTGGAATTTTAAATAATAAACTGTATTTTCTGATTGCTTTTCAGGTCTTATTGCTTTGCAAGTATCATATGATAGTATCATAAAATTTTACAGGCCTAATTTTGTTTCTATTTTAACGTGAGAAATAATAGTATATTATTATACTAATATTCAATATATTCGTGTGGTATATTGTTCTTCACTCTCTTTCATCAGAATATTCTTGTCTTTAATATTATTATGTCTTATTCCGTAGATTATTGATCTTTCATGCTGTTCTCTAATTTTATTTCCAATACAGAATGTTAACTGAAGGAATTTGCTGATTTCATTCATTAGAGAGTTGCAATTCCATAAAATGTATGGAAAGTTAAGCTACTTTGAATCTTAATCGTAAGTCACCAGAACAGAAGATGAATTTTAATGTTAACCACAGAAGTTTTTAATGTGTAGAAGCTAAATAAATTCGCGTATGTGGACTGATGCATTGTATTGCAGCTCTCAAGAAAGTAAGAAGTTACACAATTATATGTAAGCTATTATGATTGTATTTTTACCTTAAAATTTATTGTAATTTTAAATCAAAATTTCGATCACCAGTTCTTAAATTTTTTCTTAAAAAAAGTAAAATGATAAAAAAGACAGGTTTCTCCACATTTTATGTAAAGTAACTTAGTCGTGTTTAACTCAGTGCATGTAGCACCATTTTCTTTGTTTCAATATTGTCTGAATGTTTACTTCATTTTCAAAACTAAACTTCTGTTTAGATTTATTGTTTAACGAATTGCAAACTTGAAGCAGTGCTTACTTCATAAACATTATCTAGTTTTTCAAAAATCGCTGTTGAAATACCATGAAGATCGTATGAGATTTTTCGTTTTCACTTGAAAAAAACTGAATGTTTTGAGTGGGCGTATTGCGAATATGAGGGCAGTCAGAAGAAGTTTATGCACGGCATAAATTCACCCCTTGACGATGGGAAATCCTCATGCTTGTATTGAGAGAACGCCTCGAGAAAGAAAAGAAAATAATAATTTCCCTCACAGTTTAACTTTTTTAATTTTTTTCCTATTATGGAAGAGAGAGTTTGAATGGTCTCGTATATACTCATACGCACCTATTGTAAGATGATGACACCGTTTTTTATTGTCTGCTTCTTTCCACACAATTTCTCAAAATCTGCTGGGTATACAAGAAGATTTCAGTAATATATCTAAAAGACTTCACATTCTCTATTGGATTTGTTTCTGAGCAAGTCAAGAAAGAGGAAAGAATAAAGATGAAAAATAAAAAAATATTTCTTTTTCTTTTATTCAGTTTAAATTAGATGAAAATCGACAGATATTTCTTAAAGTAGTCAGTTGAATGTATGATAAAGAAAAGTTTCAACGACAAGAAGGATTAACATTAAAATTTGTGTAAAGTTTCGCAGCTCCCGTCTTTGAAACCAAAGTTTTGAATTTCTTTGTCAAAAACAAGTTAATAGAAGAAACTGAGGAAAATAAGGAAGAAGATCACTTGAGGGAAAGTCCTTTACATAGATGAAAGGAGATAATGTAGATAAACCTTAATATGGGAAGAAGCAATTTTAAAGAGAAGAAGATTTCAATATATATTTTCACTGTAGTATACTTCACGAAGTTAACTATATTCATTATATTAAACTCATCACCACGATATTACAAAAATAAAATAGCAAAAATATGGAAGCCTCAATGGACAATTCTTAATATAAACGGGTATGTATTGAAATGTATCAATTTTTATCGTCTGAAAAAAATAGATACACTTCAATATTTGACTGACAATTGTTACATGAATTGAAAAAGGAAGTTATAAAAGGAATTTTTTTTTCTTCTGTAAGTTGATTTCATGTGCAACCCAATTCTAAACAAACAGATAATGATGAAGGGTGAAGCATTTCAGACCCAAACGAACAACCGTCTTATGACGACTGCGTTTCTGAATGAATACTTAAGGACTTACCTTGGTGCCATTTACAATAACAAACAATATAGTTAGCATGAGAAACTGTATTGTCACAGCCCAGCTGGGCTGGGTTTTTTTTTAATATTGTTTTTAAAAATAAGATAATACAATGAATACAGCATTCTGCCAGTAACAATGGAAAATTAAGGTACTCAAGATACTTTGTTTGTGGAAGAATCAGAGTTCAATTTCCAGTAAAGAATTGGATTTTTTTGTTGTTGATTATTTCCCTTGCACGTAGGCCTCAGATTTAACTCAATCCGGGTTTTAATCCGGTATTAAAGGCGGGTGAGTTTTGTTTTGCCCTTCGATCTTAACTTTCGACTGATAATCAAGCGATGAAGATCCCTCGCTCTTACAAGACTGCCGAAATAATTTCAAATACTCAACTACTAAAAAATGTCCGTAGTTTATACAGTTTTAGCAGTTTTCTGCAATTTTGTAGCCGATATAAGACTGAGAGTAGAAAGAATTCGAAGACTTTAAAGTGAAAATAAAATGAAAGCTTTCGATTTAAAGTTTGAAATAAGATTCAAAGTAAAAAATAAAAAAAGTCATTGAGGAAAGATTTTATGATATTAAAAAATAAAATAAAAATTCATAGAATATAGTATAACACAAAATTTTATTCACATTCAGAAAATTTCCTGCGCACATCAACATTCTGTACCTATGTAAAAAATATAGAAAGATTGAAGTAACTCTTACCTTCTTTCTTGAAGCGTTATCAATTTAATACCAATAATGTCTTCTGCAATTACTTTCACTGAACATTTTCTTCAGTGAAATTATTCTTAATTACTGTAAGCTTTTTCTAAAAAATTTTCAGTTTTATGGAAGGTAAAACTTATCAAATTGTGTTTTGTCAAGTTGGCCACATTCTAACAGAAACTCAATATTCAGTGGATCACAACTTTTTTTAAAATTTTTTTAATTCGATACTTGAAAAATAATAATTCAGAAGTTTCATTTAAAATGCCATTATCATAATCTACCTATTTTAGAAAGCTCTCGATGATATATTACTTTCACTAACAATTTTAATTACTTTCGTTGTCCATGAAAGGCTGCATTAATGTTATTCCAACAAGTTTAATTTTAGTAAATAAAATTAATGGAAGGCATAAATAAAACCAAAACGAATTGCCTTCCTTTATTATTATTTTAATTAAATTAAAATAAATAAATTAAATTAAAATGGAAGTAATTGGAAAGCTGCGAAATGATTAAGTCGCAGTTCTGTTTGAGATTCCTCAGACCTTTAAGCCAGATGTAACTACAAAGTCCAAATTAGCTTTTGAAAGGTAATCAAAATTTTTTAAACCAAGTCTACTGTTCTAGCACATCCACATAACTTTAAAGTTAGAAACTGATCAAATATTTTATTCTTCAGCTAGGGTTAATAATTAAAATAATAGGAAAATCTTCATTATTAACGGATGTGCTAAGATCACTTTAATGATATAGTCCAGGCAGCGAAGACCAAAAAAGGCCGAATAGGGGAAATAATTCGTGTAAAAGCCAATTTCGACACAGTGGTAGGGGAAGGTGTCTTGAACAACATACTAAAAGTACTGATGGGTGGGGGTGGAGCTAAGGGGTGGGTGGGGGTTTAAAGTCCCTTTTTTCATTTTGTCGTGAATAACCAGAAAACTGCGGCCTACAGGAAAAATATGTCCCCATCCTACATTAATCTATATAAAATTCTCTATAAAAGAAGGTCCTATACATTTTTCCTCTGGAATTTATACTTAAGGAGATATGGAGGGGGGAAAATGGACAATTTGGTAAAAATTCGTGTTTTTGTTACAAATGGCCCGTACATTCCTAAAAAAAAAATCTACATCAATTGTCGAATTCCTAATTATCTTCGAAATCTAAACCATCACCATCGTTCAAATCAATTGTGAGACAGTTACTGTTAACCCTTTGACAATTTTCCAAAGAACTGTCATAGCAAAAAAGAGCGACGAAGAGCTTTTGACCTATGAATTAACTCCATTCCCCCTGGCTCTGTTCCTCGAGGGTGGAATGTGAAAAGGGAAGAAGTCTTCCCTATACGATGTTTTGCCAGTAGAGAACAACGCAACTCTCGATCTCACCCAAAGCATCAATGTGGTAGATGGTGGTTTCCTTCTCCATCGCGTGAAGTGGAAATCGTCCTCCAACATTTTTTCAATTTGCCCTCAGTACATTGCCTACGTACAGAAACATTACGGTCAAAATTGTACGGTGGTTTTTGATGGTTACAGTGATGTCAACATCACAAAACGAGCAGAGCAGAAGCGAAGAGGGCTGACAAAAACTGAAAGCACGACCATCACAGTTCAACAGGAGCAGTTTCTCGCCAATGAAAGGAACTAAACAAGACTGATCCACTTGCTCACCGAGAAGATGAGAATTCACTTGCTCACCGAGCAGTAGGAACTGAAACAACTGTTGCAACAGGGGATGCTGATGGCACTATTGTAAGGTGCGGGTTGGATAAAGTTGTTGTACATTCAACTGTTGCAGTAGTTCGGGAGGATGTGGACTTGATAGTCCTCCTCACAGAATTGGCTCCACCATCTACCAACGTGTTCTTTCTGAAGCCAGGCCGTGGGAAGGTGGAGACCAAATTGTTTTCAGGGCGACAACGGCTCCCATTCGCCAAGACAATCCTCCTTCTCCACAGCTTCTCCGGATGCGACACCACCTCGGCGATCCATTGGAAGAGCAAAGTGGGAATTGCTAAGCTGTTCACAGCTAAACCTGACCTGGCACAAAAAATCTCAGATATTTTCACTGATCCCTCAACATTACCTGAGGGTATTGCACAGGCTGACGAGAAGCTGTTTCTGGCTATTTACCAAGTGCCAGCTCAGGAACAAAACCTTAACAAACACCGGTACTCGGCTTTTTTGAGAGCATCGACGAAGCCGAAATCTGATATGGCCACTCTTCCTCCTCCTACAGGAGCTTCGAAGCAGCACTCGTTCAGAGTGTACCTATAGGCATATCTATTTACATAGAGTTGTCAAATAATGCGTTATTTTAATTACAAATATCTATTTGCGCCAAATACTTACGTTGTCTTACAGCTATAACAATAGCTCGGCAACCCCCCCACCCACCCACCCATCCACCCAATAGGGTTGGGCCAGAGGAGACGATGGCATCCTAAAGCCGGCGACAACCAACGATCCTGTGGCACCTGACTCCATCCTCAACCATATATTTTGCCGATGCACGACTGGGTATGGGGTGCGCTGCGATTGCCGGAAAGCAGGCATTGCCTGCTCCAGTGACTGCGGCGTATGCTTCGGCTCGTGCACTAACGGAGCCCTCATCGAAGACACCGTCGACGATGACAATAGTTTCGATATTGAAAATAATTAGGACTTCGGTAATTAATGTGGATTTCATATTGAAGAATATACGTGCCATTTTTAACAACGAAACAAAATTTTTTTTCCAAATTGTCCATTTTCCTTCCCTCTATATCTTCTTAAGTATACATCCCAGCGAAAAAGTGTACAGGACCTTTTTTATAGAGAATTTTATGTAGATTAATTTAGTATGTAGCTTTTTTTTGCTATAGGCTGCAATTTCGAGTTATTCACGAAAACATAAAAACAGGGACCTCCACACACACCCAAACCTTAGCTCCAGTCCCACCCATTAGTAGTTTTAGTATGTTGATCAGGACACCTTCCCCTAAAACTGTGCCAAATTGGCTCTTACACGAACTTAATTCCCCTATGTTTCCTTCGTTGCCTGGACTAGTATAGAGAATGAATGTTTTATTTCTCTGGCAAAACATTAACTGATTTGACAGTGTTTTGACAGTAACCTAACAAAAAAACATTACAATTCTTTTTTTTTTTCCAAGTTAAAAAACTGTATTTAAAATTGTAAATAAATAAAGGAAATTGAAACATTGACAGTAAAAATCAAAAGAAAGTAATACAATTTACATTTAAAGTTTAGAAATTTCGGAAAAAAGCAATAGACATTACTTTGTTACATCTTCATAATCGACAAGTATCAATAAATAAATTCAATACAAATAACATGAGAAGCTTATGAAAGTTATCACAGCTATTTTTTTTTTACAATTAATTAGCATTCGATCCGAAACAATGCTATCTAAAATGTGTTGCATGTGTTACATTATCAAAAAGCTAACAGAAACAGTGAATATAATTTTGTGCTAGAGCATAATTATAAAAAAAATTAAATAAAAATAAAAAAGAAAGTACAATAACGTAAAGAAAAAAAAAAAAAAAAGTTAGGGAAAAAAAAATTAGAAAAAAATAAAAAAAAAACCCATGCGGATATTGAGAAAAAAGATTAACAGAAAAAAAAAAAAAGGAAGATATAAGGGTATGAACCGACAACCTTCCGCAAATGAGTCTGAAACCTTAACCATCAAGCTAAAGCTGATAGCTGAAATGAGATTTTTAACATTTAAAATAATTTCTAAAAATTTCATTGGAAATTTCTTTCATTAGATTTCCGCTATTACAAATCTAATGAAAACAATGCCAAATATTTCGAACATGGGGGAGCGTTGGCCCCTAAAAATACCCTATTCCTAAGTTGTTTGGGCCTCTGAACACGATGGTGAAATCCGTTGGTCGATGCGACCTTTCGTTTGGGAGGTATTAGGGGGATACAATGACAACGATGCCAAATATCTCGAACATGGGGGGAGGCCTTGGCCCCTGAAAATACCCTATTCCTACTGTGTTTGGGCCTCTGAACACGATGGTGAAATCCGTTTGTCGATCCGACCTTAAGTTCGGGAGTTGTTAGGGGTGGACAGACACGGACAGAGGGACGGATAAGACAAACGCATTGGCTACTGATTTTGGATGCTATCACAATAACTATCCAAATAGGTTGCTAAAAATAGTAACATATGGTAATTAAAAGGATTGTAATATTTGCAAAGTATTTTTCACCACATAGAAATGAATCTATCCATCTCTGAAAAAATATAATATAAACACTGTTGCTTTAGTGTCATTAGGACTTTCCTCAACTATGTCGAGTCTGTAAAAAAGGAAAAAAAAACCTTGTTTTACCAAAGTTAACCAATTTGAGTTATAATTTTTTTAAATATAGAATTTCATAAAAATTCAACCAACAGAATTCGAGTTGATTCATATTTATATATTGTCTCGTAGTTTCGGATGTGAGACAATTGGAACAAGAAAACGGGAAAGTAAAAACTAAAATTACTACTTTTTGAATTTTAACAATGTCATAAAAGTCTTGATGTTCTGAGAGCATTGTTTTTATTATAGTAAAAAAAAATAAGAAACTTTCTGTATTTAAAAATTAGAAAACAATACTTTTGTTATAGTTGTGTGGAATAGTGAAATAGTCAAAGAAGTAACATTTTTATTTCTTTATTATTCTCAATTTCTTTTTATTAACGACGTGCAAAGTCGTCTTCTTTATTCAGATCTCCCAGCATTGCTTTGTTTGCGAAAATTTTATTTTGCATTATTCTGTTAAAAATATCTCCAACAATTCTCGATTTCTGGTTTGAAATGATATTTGACTGTGTTGTGTCAGACGTAGACGGTTGTTTTTTCCTGGAAGAATCTCGTTTAAGCGCCGGCAGCGATACTGCAGACAAAGAGAAAACAAAAGAAAAAAAAAGAAAGAATGGTGCAAACAATCATAGAAATCTGCTCCTACGAATTAAATCTTAAAAGAATCGTGGATTCAAATAAGTAAATTAGCAAATTATAAAAGTAAAAAGAGAAAATCGAAATCTG
>JAFIDM010033814.1:4857-19250 GCA_023159025.1 Thereuonema tuberculata | reverse complement strand
AAAATTTTTCAATAAGGATAAATCTTTAATTTGCAAATGAAGCCTATAAAGATCTTCAAACATTTCTTTATTTAGCGACCCATTTGTGAGCTATTGTGATAGCGACGAAAATCGGTAGCTTGCCCTTACCATCTGCCATTCCCCCCTCTAATAACTCCAGAACGAAAAGTCGGATCGGCAAAAAGACTTCACCATCGTGTTCACAGACCTAAACAACGTTGGAACGAGTTATTTTCAAGGGCCAACGACCCCCACCCTCCACCCCAATGTTTGAGATATTTGGCATTGTTGTCATTGAACCCTTCTAACAACTCCCGAACGGAAGGTTGACTCGATAAACGGACTTCACCATCGTGTTCAGAGGCCCTAACAACGTAGGAATAAGATATTTCCAGGGGTCAAACCCTCACCCTTTGTTCGAGATATTTGGCATTGTTTTCATTGGATTTCCAATGATAGCTTAAATGCTAAAAATATAACCATCACATTTCAGTTGTCAGCTGTAGATGTTTAAGGTCTCGGACTCTTATGCTTGAGGCTGTCGTTTCGAATGTTTTGTTTGTTTTTTTCTCAATGTCCGCGTGGGTTTGTTTTTTTTATTGTTTTTTTTTTTTCATATTTTCCTAACTTTGTTTTTAATTTTCCTTACGTTAATGTACTTGGCTTTTCATTATCATGTTTAATTTTTTTTTAGATTGGTTTATGCTTTAACACAAAATTACATTCACTTGTTTCATTGGTGCTAATTATCGCTATGCCATTGCTGATTTTTTTTTTTATTCAGCCTAATATTAAGATACTCTTTAATAACAGTTGCTTAGTCATACCAATTCTTCCATTCTATTCAATTTAATAACTCTAAAAACCAGTGGCGGATTTAGCACTTGAGAGGCCCTAGGCGCAATTCAATTTTGAGGCCCCCTCTAAATATTTTTTACAACCAAAAAAAAAAGGAAATACTAGGGTAGATGGGGCCCCTAGGCTGACTGGTGAGGCCCCCTAGGCTTGCTTTTACAACCAAAAAAAAAGGAAATACTTGGGTGGATGGGGCCCCTAGGCTGACTGGTGAGGCCCCCTCGGCTTGCTTTTGCAACCAAAAAAAAAGGAAATAAGCTAAATAATTTTTAAATTTTGAGGCCCCCTCGATATGTGAGGCCCGTGGCGCGCGCCTCCTGCGCCTAATGGGAAATCCGCCACTGCTAAAAACCCTATATCTTCGTCAAAAAGTATTGCTTGGCCGTGGCTGTCGCACCGACAATTCCATGGAGTCATGTAAAGTATATGAAGTATGCCAAGGCATAGTTTTTGACCAAGAAAGTAGTGTTTTTAGAGTTAGGCCTTGTAGAGTGAGGGACTTGGCTCTACATGAGATCTGATAACTTTTTAACAGTGAAAGCGTTATGAGCGTCTTGGCAACGTATTTTACATGAAATGTTTTGGGTGGGATGAAATAGTTCCATGAAACAGCCAAGCCATACTTTTTGACCAAGATATAGGTTTTTAGAGTTAGGGCAGCGTTTCTCAACCTGTGGGGCGCGCGAGCATATCGAGTTTTTTTGGTTTTTTTTTTTTTTTTTTTTTTTGGTTGAACAGATAGGTTTGAAGGTTGTTTTTTTTTCGGGGGGCGCGATGAGAGATGTGATTGAAAATTGGGTCGCAAGTACTAAAAGGTTGAGAAACACTGAGTTAGGGCTTGTAGAGTTAGGCCTTGTAGAGTTAGGGGCTTGGCTCTACATGAGACCGCGTATCTTTTTAACAGTGAAAGCGTTATGAGCATGTGAGTCTTGGCAACTTATTTTACATGAAATGTTTTGGGTGGGATATACCTATCAGAAATTGTTATATAATAAAGAAGCGGAACTCCCTTTATGAGGGGTTGGAGGGTGAAAGTTACAGATTTCTTAATTTTTGTTGTTGTTTGTGTGCTAAACCTACCCTCCATACCAAATTTCAGCTTTCTAGGACTTTAGGAAGTACCCTAGAGGTTTTCATGATCATGAGTCAGTTAGTGAGTCATGGACGAAATCGACGTATTTTAGATATTAATTAAATCCAAAGTTAAATGAAAGCTAGATAAAAGCTAGGTAAATGAAACGTAGCGTATTTCATTAGTCTGCTAACTGCATCTTATCCAGTTAATATTTGAGCTCCCTAGTATTATTTAGGCCGAAGCATTGAGGGTACGACGTATTTCAGATTTTAATAAAATCAAAAGTTAAATGAAAGCTAGATAAAAGCTAGATAAATGAAATTTAGCGTATTTCATTAGTATGGTAACTGCATCTTATCCAGAAAATTT
The DNA here is from genome assembly GCA_023159025.1 of Thereuonema tuberculata. Taxonomy (NCBI): domain Eukaryota; kingdom Metazoa; phylum Arthropoda; class Chilopoda; order Scutigeromorpha; family Scutigeridae; genus Thereuonema; species Thereuonema tuberculata. The sequence continues at coordinate 16,951 of JAFIDM010033814.1, read as the reverse complement.
GAGCTCTCTAGTATTATCCAGGCCCACTGAAGCTCACTGTTCTTGCTCTGTAGGTAAGTGACATCCTGTGTAAGGAAAAGAGGCATATGTTCTGGGTGTTGGATTATCTCAAGAGAGTGCAAGAGCTAGCTTCCCATGCAGGGACGTGAACCTCTTGATCCAGAAGTTCTGCACGCCGTCTGCACCAGGAGCCTTCGAGTTGTGTGCATGTTTTAGTGCTGTCTGTATGTGTGCGAGAGTAATATCATGTAAGGGCATGAAGGGTAAGTGTTCAGCGAGTTGTTGTTCCTCTGTGATCCACGGTGCTTTGTCATTGTGGGGGATGGGGTTGGACCACAGAGACGATCAATATTCATGTAATGCCTCGCTGGTGGGTGTGTTTGTGTTGGGTGTAGTGGAGGGAGATGTAAGGGATCTGCAGAATTTTTTCTCATTGTATTGGAAAGTGTTGTTCTGTTGTTTGCGCAGAGTGCATTGTTTGTATCTTTGTAATCTTTTTGCAAGTGCACTCAGTTTTTGTTTTAGTGTGTCGAGATGTTCCTGAACCGGGTTATGATGGTTTGAGTGTGAAGGGCGAGTGTTTATGTGCTTGAATATTATCCTGACCTGGGACATAAGTTTCTTTGTTTTGTTTTCTACACAGTATTGTGTGAGCCTGGCTATGTCTCCTCTAAGGTCGCTGATGCGGCCCTCAAGGCAACGTCTCCAAGGGGGGATGTATTATTGTGACCGTGCAGTGGTAGGTATGTGATGTTACTTGATTCCAAGTGCCCGAATGGTTCCCTGTGCCGCGCAGTAGAGTGTTGTATGTATTTCTTCTAATGTTTGGATATTGTCAAGGTGGTGCGGGATAGCGTGTGTGTTGAGATGGTATATTACTGTGGCGAGTTGTTTCGATGTGTATACTTTGGGGAGTGGAGTCTGAGTGTGGGGTCTGTGCCTGTATATTGTGCTAGTGCGGTGTAGAAATTATCATGTGCTGCTTGTAGTATGTCATTAGTTGTATTGTTGGGGCATGTGGACTGAGGGGTAGAGATTGCTTCTGTGCTTCCATAATAGTGTCTTCTGGTGGGGTGGGGTGTGGTGTCCTGTGGTTGGTTTCGGCGAATTCTTCCCTAATTTTTGTAAGTATGCATGAAGGAATATGATTGTTTACTATTATGGAACGTCGCTGATCCGCTACCCGCTGTTCGCTAAGCCCTAACGATGGATAAAGTGTGGTGAATGCATGATATAGTGCCTGTCTGTATCCTGTGAGTTGAGAAACTAACTGTGTAACAGTGTAGAAGTCGCACATAAGATCCTGGTTCATCTGTGGTGACCATCGGATGCGCTGGCGTGGTTTCCCAGTCTTGGTGGTCGCCTGCTCTGACACAGACGAAACACTTCCGACTGTTCGGGCTGGATGGTGTTGCCCGGGCATTGTGGTAGCCATACTACAGGATGGGGTGCCGTTTGTCAACACCTGCGGGAGACTGTAGTATATTTTTCGAACGGAGGCCTCTGACTAACCCCCGAACGCGGGTGACTTTATCCTGCGCCACACCCGATGCAGCATGATCTATATTAGAACGTGTTCTCATCATGGATGGTTCGACCCTTTAGCCTACCCTGAAGCTAGTGTAGTTCCCGCCCCCACCGCGAGGAGGTAGGGTCCATGGGGACTTATTATTATTATTATTATTATTATTATTATTAAGCATTAGTGTATATTCAATTTCATTTACAGTTCGTTTTTGTTTACGAGCACCTTCAACGCTTTGGGGCATACGTCAGGTCTCCTTCGATTTCTTCACAGTAGGAGAAACAAAGATGCGATGTTTACTTTTTATAGTGTTAGTTTACTAGTAGCTGCGTTCTATTTGCGCTTTTCGGGAAAGAATTATGGAAAGAATAAATGCTATTGCAAACGCTCCTCCGCTATTTTTTTCTTAAAAGCGAAAATGTCCAAAGAATTTCTTAGGAAAGTGCCCATCTCAGCATATCATCCCTCTGCGGAGTAAAATCGTTCCTTTCGTAGCTCTGCCTTTCAGAAACAGACAGTACTTGTTAATTTATTTATTTCTATTTCTTTTTACAAAAAACTTTTCCTGTTTCCTCTTTTGAGACCGCTTTTTTCTCCCTTTAGATTTTAAAATAATATCTAAACAAACTTATTTTAACCAGAGTATCTCCCATGCAATTAACAACATGTCTCCAAGGACTCATCCTTCCTAAACCTGCCCGATACCCCTCCGTTACCGTTATATCTTTTGCTCGCTATCGTTTTGGTTAAGCAGAACACGAAAACAAATACCTAAGACACTGACAACAGCAATGCGCCAAACTTAATGTAATGATCAACATCTGAAGGGGGGTTGAAATGCCGAGTGACCTTCAACTGGACGCGAAAAACCCTTATAAGTATTACCAATTATCATGGCCCACTCCTCCTTCAGAACCAAATTACTTTTGAATTTCTGAAAATTTCGATAAATCATTTAACTGAAGAACAAGATATGAGATAAAACTAGATCGATGCTTTATGATCTAATGAACGTGGAAAAATAGTGATTGTTGTCTGATAGTAGGCCTATACTGCTCACAAAATTTAGGGCGTATTACGAAATGAATGTAATACTCCCAAAAAACAAAGGCTTAGAGTTTATTTGTTAAAGAGCATCATCAATGAAGCAAATAACACGAAAATGGAAGTTGGAATACGCAAATCAGGTGGAGAATTCATTTATTGGAATGAGCAGGCTGTGACGCATTGACGGGGGTTAGTCTAACATTCGCATGTCAAACGTGAAAAATGTGTTGCACGTTGATTGTTCAATCGAGTGTATGGTTACCTGAGACTGTTACAATACAATGACAGCGATGAGGCATGGAGAGGATCAAATTGTTCAGCAGTTCCTGTGGGATTCGTGGCCACTCACGCACCAGGGCAACTTCCAGCTGAGGAAGTGTTATGGGAGGTGACTTGTTATTGGCCTCACGTCTTCCTAGTGAATCCCAAGGCATTCGATGGAATTCAGGTCTGGAGAAGACCAGTCGAGGCGCTCAATTCCAGTCTGTCGAAGCATATTGTTGAAGAGATGCGCACGATAGGGCTGCATTATCGTCCAGAAGAAAGTTGGCCCCAATTCCTCCAGCGTACGATATGACGGTAGGATGCCGAATTTCATCCCATCCTACGGCATTTATTCGTTTCCATTTCTAACAACATGGAGGTCGTTACGACCACCAATGCTGATGCCTGCGCACATCATGATTCCACCTCCATCAAAGAAATATCTCTGTTACACGAAACGTGGATTCTCCTGTGTTCCACATTCACGCCAGATCAGGGCACGACGATTGTCAGACTGCAAGCTGAATCTTGACCGTCATTGAAGAGAACTGTGGACCACTCTTCACTGGTCTAAGAAAGATGCATTTCAGCCCATCTTCTGCGGGTCCTGCGATGTTCAGCAGTTAACGAAATACATACCTTTGGTCGCCGGACATACAGTCCACTGTGGCAGAGTCGATTTCGCATGCTATGTATACATACACACCCGACGTCCAGTAGCAGCGAGAAATGGTTCCTTCAATTCAATCGCATTGCTTCGCCGATTCCTTCGGGCCATTATCGTCAAGAAGCGATCATCTCTTGCAATGATGGCACGTGGGTAGCTCTTCACTGGTCTTCTTCGTTCCGTGCCAGTCTATCTGAAGCGATTCCAGAGAATGCTAATCATGCTTTGGGAGGTTCCAACCGCTGCTGCCACTGTCATCTGTGTTTGGCAGCTTCAAGACGCCCTATGACCCTCTACGCTTCAGATTTGGGTAAATCACGTTGCAAGGACATTTTCAGGTGAACTCAACGATTCTGCCACTTGATATTGATCCAGGAAAGTGGATATCACCCAGCAGGGCCAGCCTCTTTTAAAGGTTTATAGGCAAACATGTAAATTAACGTTTTGCATCACATTTGAATAATCTGACAACTTCCATTTTCGTTTATTTGCTTCTCTGATGATGTTTCTTAATAAATAAACTCAAATGCCTCTGTTTTTTTAATGTATTAATTAATTTCGCAATATCCTCTAAAATTTGTGAGCAGTATAATTGTTTAGTTTAGTTTATCCAACGCCCGTCCGTGGCTCCTCAACCATTAGACGTCGAGCCTCCCAGTATCGACCTGCGATGTCTTCTACCGGGACCGTTAAAGCTGAGCAAACATATAGGTGGTCACCGTCCATCCGCCCGAGGTTACACAGCGGGCAGATGTCATCTCCAGCTAGGCCAATTCGGTGAAGATGGGCCTGCAGGTAGTCATGGCCAGTAGTCAATCTGAAGCGGACGACGGCTTCAGCTCTTTCAAGGTCTCTTGGGATCGGTCCCCTTGTGGAGAGGTTCTCCCACTTCTTACCCATGCTCATGATCTTGAGGGTTCTTCGGGTGGCGTTGTTGATGGAGGCGTCAATCAGGTTCTTGGCTCTATTCAAGGTAAATGGTACAATTGGTTGCTCGGACTCCGCCCCCTGTTTAGCTTTGGCGTCTGCTCTTTCGTTGCCATATATACCCACATGACTAGGTACCCATTGTAGCGCTATCACCCACCCCTCTGCAATGGCATCAGCTATTTTAATACGACACTGTATTGTTCGCATGCATTCTGTTGGGGCGTTGCTGCTTAAAGCTGTAATTGCAGCCTGGGAATCGATCAGAAAGACTACTCTTCCCGGAACATGGAAGGTTATAAGCAATTGGCACATTGCCTTATGGACCGCGCATACTTCGCCATCATAGTTAGTGGCATTTTTCCCTACAGCCTCAGAATTTTCGAAGAGGGAACAGTACCAACCAGCTCCGGCTCCGTTGGTTTCAGGGAGATAAGACCCGTCTGTGTAAATATGCAGCCAGTAACGTGGAGGGTATCGATGATTGATGGTCTCCAGGGCGTGTTGTTTTAATTCCATTGGGCTGGCCTCCGCCTTCGTTGATTTCATATAAATGAGATCAAGTCGTTTGGAGGGTAAAGCTGCTACCACAGTGCTGTAATGGAGCAGGGGTGCTGGGTTTTCCAATGTGATATGATACTTGTTTATTAAAGCTTCCGCGTGCGTGATAGGCGACATTTGTGTTTTGAGTCGCTGCGATGCGTTTATAAATCCAGACCAGTGGCACCTATCGACTCTCTTTGCCCTTTCCCAGAATTTTAGCGTGTACTTGTCTCTACGGCTATCCAGTGGTTCAATGCCTGTTTGTAACTGCATAGCTACTATTGGCGTAGAATTGGCACCTCCCGTGATAACTCTGAGTGCATTGTTCTGCACTATATCTAGTTTGTTAAGACTAGATTTACTTGCAAGTGAGATGACCTCGCTGCCATATTCCAGTACTGGACGAACGTATGTTTTATAAGCTGTGGATAGGACGTCTTGTGTGGCCCCCCACTTGGTTGCAGTTAGCCTTTTGAGGAGATTAATACGCTTCTGGCCTTTTTGCACTGTATCTATAATATGGGGGTTCCAAGATAATTTTGTATCGAGGCTGATTCCGAGATATTTCGTAAGTGAGGCTTGTCGCAGTGGTATTCCCTTATACTTGAGTTCGATTTGAGGGGCCTTGGTAGACATGGTATATAATTGGCACATTGTTTTTTCGGTACTGACCTCCATTTTATTCCTGTTGGCCCATGATTCGAGGTTGAGGAGGACATTATTCAGTGCTTCTGCTATAGCGTGGATGTTGCCGCTTGTGGCCCATATGAGTACATCGTCGGCGTAAAATAAGCACAATACCCCGGGGACCTCTTGTATGGCTAGCCGAAGATCATCTATCATAATGTTGAAAAGGAGACAGCTTAAAACTGCCCCCTGTGGTAGCCCTTGGCGGAGTTGTTTATAGGGAGAGACAGAGTCAAAAAATTTGCAACGGATGTTGCGCTGCGAGAGGAAACTTTTTATCCACTTTAACATGTTCCCTTGCACTCCAAGTTTTATTAATTTATGGGTGAGCATTTTACGCCAGACCCTATCATAAGCCGCTTTAAAATCGACTAGGACGGCAATGGTAGATTGTTTCCTATGGAAACCGTCCTTTACAGCTTGTGTGAATTTAACAACTTGGTCCATAGTTGATCTGTGCTTTCGAAAGCCAGCCTGACAGTCGCTGATTGCCCCCTTTTTTTCCACGTATTCGCGGAGTCTGCGCTCTACCATTTTTTCAGCAACCTTGCAGCAGATGCTGGTGAGGGAGATGGGACGATAACTGTTCAAGCTGTTGGCCGGTTTTCCTTTCTTCAGTAGTGGTATGATTTCGGCCTTTCTCCACTGATGGGGCACTCGACTGTTCCAAGATAAATTGATGAGCTTTAGGAGGGTCTTGAGAGCTCGTTGCCCGAGATTTTTTATGAAGTCCGGAAATATTCCGTCGGGTCCAGCTGATCTGCCAGATTTCGTTGAGCTGATCGCAAGGGAGAGCTCCTCAACCGAAAATTCTTTACTAAAAATGTAGTAATCGTCTTCGGTTTGGCACGATGGATTGATTTCATCTGCGATCGCTTTTCGTTCCTCCCCGCTGACATACATTCTGTTGCTTGCAGCGAAATGTTTAGTTAGTGCCTGGGCTACATCTCCAGGACTCATTAGAAGTTTGCCATTCACATTGATTGGTTCCCAGTGACGGGACAATTTATCATTGTTCAGACGGGACATAAATTTATGAGCCTTTAGGCCATCTTTCCTAAAGTCCAATTTTGCGACGAAGGCTCTATAAGTCTGTCTCTTAGAAACAATAACTGCACGTTTCAGCTTAGCCTGTGCCCTTCTCAAGGCTACACAATGTTCGATGTTGTGGCTGTTTTCCACTCGTCTTCTCGCGATGTTCCTTTCCTTTTTTAGTTCATCGAGAGCTACACTCCAGAACGGTGAGTATTTCTTAACCTGTCCCCTGGGTATACTCTTTTCAGCCGCTCGCAAGATTCCTTTGATGAAACGATCGGCAGAAGCATCCGAGTTATCATCGACAATATCTTCCGTTACGTACACGTCAGACAATTGAGAAAATTTCGTCCATTGGGCTTTTTTAAAGTTCCAGCGGGTGATTTTTCGAGGTTCTGGTATTCGATTTTTGTATTCGACCTGTAGATGTAGTAATCTATGACCGCATCCATCCATTGGGTCTTTCAAGGACAACAGTGCTCTGGGTGACAAATTCGCATGCACAAGAGCAAGATCCGGGGTCGTTGTCGAGCCAGTATATGATAAGAAGGTTGGTCCAGAAGGTGTTCTTGTAAGGGATGTGCAATCTAGAAGATCTTCGACTGCTTTCCCCGCTGCACTGGTGGTTGCATAACCCCATCTGCGTGAGTGGGCGTTAGAGTCCCCAGCACAATTGTATTGCGATGTTCGCATAAGTTATATATTTGGTCAAAGTTCGGCACATTGTTGGGCGGGTTATATAAGCCTATAACTTTGAAATGAACATCATTTTTCCAGGAGTCTATGCATATGGCTTCAAGTTTGTCATTCGTGTCCATGTCATGTATTACCGTTTCCTTGCTAGCAATGACACTCCTGACAAACGCTATTATGCCGGAGGCAACTTGCCTTGATCTTTTAATAACATACATTGTATATTCGGGTATTTCATAAAAACATATGACGTCTTTGTCCGTGGAGGCGCCAGCTTCGACAATGATAACAATGTCTGCGTCAAATTTAAAAACATTCATCTTCAACTCAATATGTTTTGATTTGCTCAAGCCTCCAGCGTTCCAAAAAAGTACGCGGAGGTGATTGTTAATGCCCTTACAAGGGTCATTTTGATGGCTTGTGGCGATCGCTTGTGACATGCGGAGGCTCGAGAAGCGGCGGTCGCTGTAGCAGATTTAGCGTTACCCAGGGTGCACCACGAGGAGGCCTGCTACTTTGCACCCCAGTATAATTGTTGTCAGTCAGAATAGCTGAATACTTAATGATAGATAGAACATAAATTCTTTGATGGTTCTATTCTTTCAGGACAGCAAATCAATTTATATTTTCCGAAAACCAGAATTGCGTGACTATTTTCATTTGTAAGCTAGAAACCTAATAGCTTGTATTGTGATGACAACATCATCTCTTCTTTGAGTTATACCAAGGGACGACGCAACGTGCCATTTCCCCTTTTATTTCTTTTTGTAAATTTTTCTTTACCTATTCACTGAGAAAAGGATATATTCAAAAAACGTAATTTGAGTAGGTAAGTTCTAAATTAAATGTGATGCAGATTTATCAGTGTTTTGGAAATATATACACTGTCCGGCCACCAACCTAGTAGCGTATTGACCCTCCTTTAGCCCTCAAAACAGCCTGAATTCGTCGATGCATGGATTCCACAAGATGCTGAAGACGTTGTTCAGGTATTATGTACCCTGCAGACATGAGTATGTCACGCAGTTCCTGAAGTGAACAGCCCGTTCCAGCTCATCCCATAAATTTTCAATCGGACTGAGATCCCGTGACTGAGCGGGCCACTGCCGCTAGGAAAAGTCATCGTCATGTTCCTCAAACCATCCCGTAATGATGCGGGCTCTATGCATCGGCGCATTATCCTGTGTGGAAGTAGCCATCTGCATGATGATAAACTGTTAACATGTATGGTTGCTACTACGTTTAGGTACATTCTCGCATCCTGATGTGCTTCCAGAGATATCAATGGACCCTAAGTGTGCCAGGAAAACATCCCCCACACTATGACACTGCCCTCACTGCCCGTACCATTTGTGCCCATAGCTGGGGTGTAACTAATAAAGCGGCCGGACAGTGTATTTTATTGAATATTTTTTATTGATATGAGCTGTGGTCCTTTTAATAATATCAGGAATATCAGACAGGAGATTAAAAACAAATATAAAATTAATATGCAGATATAGTATAACAACAATGTTTGAAGCAAACTAACAGTAAGCCGAATGTTACATTTTTAATAAGAGAGATAAACCTAAAAATTTAATACTTCATTACTTTTCTAGTGAAGATATTTTTAAATGTATTAGCACTTATTGTCTGCTTTAGCAATGCTTCGTCGTAAGTATGAAATTTACATTCCGACATTCGATTGCTTCGTTAATAATGATATCACTATTACTCGGCGCGAAAGACTCATTTATTCAAGGACATTGCATTCAGGGGTCAGATCAATTTTCTTCTCAGTACAACATTGACTTACAAATGGGATTGCAAGAAAGTTGTTGCTGCAAAGTATTTGAAAAGGTTTCCGCACCATTAACTGTTATCATATATATTATTTAATTACAGAAACCAAAATAATTAGCGAAAATTTTAGCGTTCGAAATTTAGCGTTTCAAAATTCAAAATTACGATTGATGTAGATTTTATTTTGTACATTTATAGATAGACGTTCAATGCTTTATTACTTAACAGAAATTTAAAATTCAATTTAGAATATCGAATTTCCGCAGTTTTATTCCTCTTGTTAAACAGTATGACTTTTGTTGGCTTATTATACAGAGTTTAGTGTTTTAAAAAGAAACATTGTTCGTTATCCTTTCATTCTCTTCCTTGTGAGAATGAATTTTCAATTTCATATTTTTTTTAGCGACACATTTGGATGTTATTGAGATACTGACCAAAACAGGTATTGCAGCTACTGCGTTTGTCAGGTCTGTTCGTCCTTAAGTCCGTCCTTCTGTCCATGACAGTCCACTCCTATTAACTCCAGAACGGAAAGTCGGGTCGATAAACGGGTTTCACCATCGTGGATTAGGGTATTTTCAGGGGCCAACGCCCCCCCCCCCCCCATGTTTGATATATTTGGCATTGTTTTCAATGGATTTCCGTTAGTAGCTTAAATGTCAGAAATGCAACCATCTAATTTCAGTTGTAGGCTATTTCGTGATCGGTAAATTCTCGGACTCATATCCTGAATGTTGTCGGCTCGAATCCGTGTTTTGTTTTGTTTTCCTAACGTTCTTTCCTAACGTTTTCTTATTTTTTTTTGTTGTTGTTATTTTTCTTTTCGTAAACGTACTTCCTTTTTTTATTATTATTTTTGATGTTTTTAATTATTATGGGTTGCCCATAAATTAATGTTTTAGCACAAAATTATATTCACTTGTTTCTACTATTATTGACTATCACGTTAAGTTGGTTTTTTTTAAACTTTTTATCAAAACTTTTTAAAAAATATTTTAATTTAGATTTATTTAAAAGAAATAAAAACTTTTAACTAAAGAGATACGATAATTGCTAACGTTATGAAAATTGTTTTCTAAAATTTTAATATATTAAAATCAATCTTATTTTTAAAATTAAATTCAGGAAATTTAGAATAAGTTTTAAATTTAAATTAACTTTTTTGATATTAGACCAATTATAAATACATAAAATCAATATTATTTAAACAGTCTCAAAATAATTTTCATTCAGTCCATAAGGATAAATTGAACAATATTTCAGCATATAATAACTTCCTTAATTAATCTTAAACGGTCATGTTCTATAATATCTAAAATTTGTATAGCAGAATTTAGAAAACCGTTAACTCTAAAATGTTGAATCTGAAAAGACTCACTATAATTATCATTAAGAAATCATCTGTGATTATTATTTCTGAAATCTTCCTGTTAATAGGCAAAAGTTGTACGGATCTTTGTAAATTTGTAATTTGAAATAGCCAATCACAGTGCAGCATTGGAACACGTCAAGCATGACGTCACGCCGATATTTAAAGATGGTGTCTCTAATATTCGTCACACTTCACGGCGAAAAATCGCAATTACACAATTATTATGAGCATACTGAGATTTTCTTTCCCACATAATAGAAGTTTACACTGAAATGCATGAAGTTCATGCGTCAAAATTTATCAGAGAGTTTGTAAAACTCGGTTTTTACATAATTTCGGCTGTGCCGCCGCTCTCTCAATAATCAGCGAAGTAGGGCATAATGACGATGCACGTGCCCTCATTGTTGCCCAGACAGGATTATTGGTATTGGCTGTTGGACCTTCGTTATTGTTACTGTTGAAACTGGTAAATCATTCTTTTTATTTTTTTTTATTTTAACAAAATTTAGTCTAGTCATTCAAATTATATGTAGGCTGTTGTGGAAGTCATGGCTTTTAAAAAATGAGCTTAGAACATCTTTTCCAATCTTGTGTTTTTCAAAAATTGCAGGATATTTCAAAAATGTTGCATTTGTTTTTACTTCCGTTGACACAGTGGGTTTTAAAGATATCCCCACCTGTCGTAAAAACGACAACCACGCGAATCTGCTACCAACCTTGACACATGTAAATATTATGTATTTACTTGGATGTCGAAAACTAAATAAAAGCGCCGTAGCTCCGCTACAACTTTGCTAAAAAAAAAAAGATATTACCTATGCTAAGGAATGAAACACTATACTCAGTCCCCTTTCCTAAACAATTGAAAACAAATTCTTCCCCTCGATATCAGCTCTTTACGGTGTAAGCTTATTTTCTTACGTAGATAAGAAAATTATCTGGTAAATACAGGTAAATGTTCCCAAAATGTGGTCGCTGGGTCCGAGAGTATCCCACCGGAAACGTACACTTAACCCAAACTAATATCAATTAAAAATATCTAAATTTAGAGAGCAAACTACGTCCTTTTCGTCAAAAAAATAGAATCAATACATTCAATTATCAAAACATTAACTTATAGCTTAAAATGTATTTTTCACTAGATGACTCAGTAAAAATATTAAAGGTTAAATTGCTTAAATTAAATAAACACAAAGACAAGATTCAGTGTGATTAAAAATAGGACAAAAATGATTTATTAGCACTCTTTCTCTTCACCCTTTTTTTTCCCTTACAAGTAACAACCAAATCACAAGGTTATCTATATTAATTTTCCCCTATTATTGTTTTATGAGAACAACCTTTTCCTCTTCCCTTTTTATTTTTACTTGCAATAATTAAATTATGTAAATATTGACAATTATGTTTTAAATATCAAAATCCCCACCCCATCTCAGTGCACTTGTAAAACAAATACACAAATCAAACCATACCCTTTCAGAGAACCCCAAAACCCTCTAGATTAATATTTTAAACACACACTCAAACTGTTTATTAACCAAATACAAGA
>JAFIDM010033813.1:6657-19250 GCA_023159025.1 Thereuonema tuberculata | reverse complement strand
CATGATAAAAGTTTATTGTTAAATGTCCTTGGGTCTTTTATCATGTTGACATTAAAAGCTGGTGCACCAACTAAATCATATTTTCATTTAAATTTTTTTGTATATTTTTTAATTGTATTACGATAATTTCAATTACGATAGTTAAGTAGAATATTCTACATCTTATAACTTATTAGAAAAATACTACAAAACACTTTTCCTGATATTTCGACTTATATTTCAAAGTCTTAATCATACTTTATAGGAAGTGAGAACATCTCTCACTTTCCCAAAATATAATACAAAACAAGAATTAACTGTTATCAATCTAACAACACAGAACGTGACATCAGCCACGTTCATACTACCAACTTACAAGTCAAATTAATGTTTTAAAAATTCATTGTTTAAAAATTCTATTTTATTTTAAAATAAATATTAATTTTCAAAATTATACTTTTTAATGTCTATTTGATAATATTTTCAGAATATTAATCCTTCTTCTTATGATGATTACTTTCAGTTGGGTTTATTGCGAGATATTTGATCCCAACATATATGGCACCACTGTAGTGTTATGACGCAGTATAGGTGGCGCTGCGGTCACGTAGCAGTCTGTTTTTATTCAGTTCGTCGTTTTTGAACACTTCTGTGTGTTCTCTCCAAACAGAAAATTAAGCTTAAGCTTAATATTTATAATTTCTTTTTTATTCTTTGTTAATTTACGAGGAAAATGGAAAAGGAACGATATTCTGAGCTCTTCTTTATAAATAACGTTGTTAATTTGAATATTAAAAATACGAAACAATATTCACATTCATTCAAATTCATTGAATTATCTTCCTTTAAAATTATGATGCTATTTAATTTATTTTTTTTCATTTTTCGAATTTATAGTAATTGCTAAAAAGATTAGGTCACTCAAAACAAATGAACCTGGAAGGACGGAACTCGGCAAACTGCATCAACATAGATAGAATTCTGCTACTGATTGTAGTTGGGCTGATATTGCTCTCTGAGAACTAATACGATGTGCGTAAGGTTTCTACGGCAGTGATCAGGTGGACTTCCATCGTATGATCGCTGTATGTTTTATTATCAGTGTGACTGCGGAGTGCAGGTCTTTGAATCCTCAGCATGTCTCGAAGACTCATTCGACGCAGTTTTCAACAACTGACAGAGGTTGCGAGAGGTGTTACCATTGGACTTCGAAAGGTAGGCTGGTCGTTCTTTCGATTTGCCACCACCTTGACCGTCTTGACTGTTCTATGCGAAGATATTTAGAGAGTGAAGATTTGAGAGAACATACAACTGCAGGAAGGCATTGGGAGACCGAGAAGACCAACAGAAGAGAGGATCGTATCATCGTCCGATAGGCACGAACTGATCCAAGGGTGTTCCTGTCCACCATCAAGAGACATACAGCGGCATCACTAGAAATCCCTGCACGACTGAGAGGTAACTTGCAGAATGAGTCTTTTATTCTTGACGATATGGCTTCACTTGTAGGGGTGTAGTGAGCGGATGGCATGGAAGGCTGTAGACTGGCTACGAATCGTATTTACTGATAAAGCCAGGGGTTTTGAGTGCTTAATTGTGGAAAGGCACTGGACAACATACATATCAGGCTTCATTGTACAGCAACACATCGCCAGTAAAAGCCCATTGTTGGTGTGAGAAGCCATCCGCTTCGATTCTCGATCATCTCTGCTAGTGATGAGGTAAACATTGACGACGCAGCGATACTGTGGTCTCATATACTTCTGTTCAAGGAGAGGCAACATCAATCTATTGAACAACAACAAGAAAATACCAATCCATACACAGCACGGATTTCCCTAGACTGCCTCCGTGCTGAAAACATCCTTTCTTGTCCCGCCAAGTCTCCTGACTTGTCGCCCATTGAACATGTTGAGACCAGCTGGAACGGATCTGATCAACGGGTATAAGCGATCTGTAGCTCCAATTACAACTTAGAGGATCTTTTTCAGGTTAGATTAAATTTCTCTGTGATTTGTTACTAAACCCAGGTCGCTGCACATATGATAGCTAGAACCGTTATGATGCACTACTAAAGGGATTATTGACCTGCAATGTTTGCCCGAATAAAGTGCCTCTGATATTGTAATCAGATATTTGCAACATCATTCTAATTGCCTATTCCAAGTGTGATTCCATTTCGACTGCTCCTTCCGGGCGGCTAACGTTTTGGCAATGAGTGTATTCGAAAAATATGTTTTAATTTTAATAATATTTATATTTTTGAATTAATTATATTTTTAAAAAATTAGATAATTTAAATATTTTATTTATATAGTGGGAATCTACAATATCGTTATTTTTATTTTAAGTTGACTTATCTTTAGAATTCCATGTACTTTTGTCACTTTTTATATATATTTATATATAAAATATTCATTATATTCATTATTTTATAATAATTAGATTTCGTTTTATAAAGCAAATGTAATACATTTTTTTTAATTTTAAGTTATATTTACTTTATAAAGATTTGAAGAAAAGGAAATATGTAATTTTATTTATAAAGGGAAGAGGTTTCGAAAAATAAAATTGCAAAAATATCCTAATAATTACAATACTTGGTAGTTTTTGAAAAATTTGTAAAGATCAGTATACACAAAAATAAAATTCAATTATTTAAAATATGTAATAAAGAGAAAAAAAATTATTTACACTATCCGTCCAAAAGGGATAATTGAGTTTAAAGCTTATGAAAAATTGAAAGAATAATATTTAATATTTATAAAGGAATTTTATTTTGTCTGAGCAGAACAACAGAAATAAAAATTTACCCTTTATTTTTGTATTAATGTATCTATGAAATGTAATCAACAAAACAAATTGGGAGTTTTAAAAATTAGTTATTTATGCAATATTTAAATATGAGTTAAGTGAGATTAATAGTCATTATATTCAAACTCACTCAAAATAATGCAGTTTTGTTAACTTAATTTCTTTGTTAACTTAATTTCTCTGGTAATTTCTTGACGGGATCCCTCTAGGGAACAGATTTCAAATATATTAGATCATCTTAATGTATCTTCATTATATATATTAAAAATCAATTATGTAATTTTATAAAAAAAAATAATAGTGAGGCACCACTGCGCTTCCGATATATCATTCATATCAGCCTCAGTAGCGAGACCTTGTTATTTACAGTGACTGCTCCTGGCTGATGACCGCCAACGAGCGTGAAACAGCTGTTCCAGGATGTCACTTGTAAATAATTTGGTCTCATCCATTGTTATTATTAATAATTCAAATGCGCAGTTTGAATTTTTATGCATTAAAAAAATTCATTGGGGCCTGCGCAATGCTGGCATATGAATTTTCTCACTATTAGTTCATTGGTGAGTTTTTGATTGTTTATTTTATCCTTTGAGGCACACTGCGCTTCCGATATATCACTCATATCAGCCTCATTAGCGAGACCTTGTTATTTATAGTGACTTCTCCTGGCTGATGTCTTAATGTCTTCCGAATTAATGTTTTTCAAAAAACATCAACATAAGAATAGTGTAAATAATGTATAAAATTACCTATAGATATTAATGTAAAACAAATGAAATTAATTTAATGTATTTCATGCATTGTTGGAAGCCTATTTTTATCCGCAGTGCCCAGCAACAGAGAGAAGTGCCCTCATATATGTTGTATATCTTGTTCCACAGGTCTTCGTTCGTGGTTGAATCGTAAAAGATCGTCAATGGGCTTTGCTATTCCGATGATCTGGAGAGAACCATTAAGCCACGTAAATGATTGTTATTTTTGCAAGACAACTCCCTTAAAACATGGGATTTCAAAGAAGAAAAGGTCAGTTATTCTTAATATGTTATTATTACTCTTAAATTTCAGGACCAAACTATATGTTTATTCTCTTTTGTAATTACGTGATGCACAAACCTCTGAAGAAGTCTTAATGTTAAATTAAAGACGAAATATCAGTTGAAGTATCTAAGATGATTTATTTTTTTCTTTAATCTTTGATTATATCTAATGATACCGGAGTATTTGAACATTAATTACCTTGTGTCTTTTATCACAGTTCGCCTGAGTATTACTGACATTGCAGTGAGGGGACGTCCATTAATTATGTAAGGTGTTTTTTTAAAAAATTGGATCCCCCTTCCTTCTTGGTGAGATTTGGTAAGTTGTGGTGCGATCCCCCTCCCCCTCACGTGAGATTTCCCCTTTAATTTTTAAATAATTAAATTGATTTGATATGTTCATGTATTTTGCTTCAAACCACTAAATACCTAAAGCGTTATTGATGTCTTTTATGAAATACATTTTTTCTGTGAACGAAGAGGAGAAAAATGATACTATGTTTAAGGTGCACTACAACGAATTTAAATTTTAGTAAAAGTAAAAATATAGGCTGCGATACTATCTTCACTAATTCGTCACTCACTCCATGGGCATTCATGTGCTTCCTCTATTGTAATGATTGGGCAAATGACGTCAAAGTCTTTTGGTAGTATAGGAAGACAGTCAGTAGACGTATCTATATCCCCCTCGCGCAGTCACTCCAGCCTATCGTCCACGGCGCACAGCTGCTCCTCAGTTCGACGGGTGACCACACGCGTTGGTCGAACCCTGACCACAGGTGCTGGCGGGGTTGCATGCAGCGCCAACCCTGTGTTTCTGCAGCTTCACCACGCGATGCAAAGTAGATACCACACATCTTGCAGCATCTATTAAGGATAGTTTGATCTTTCACCAAAAGAGATGGGCAGTAGTAATAATACGCAATATGGAATATTACGAAATGTTGTAATCTGTTATAATATGCATATTCTCAGAGTTAAAAAGTTAACATGAGTTTGTTTCTAAAATTTGCCGCCGCACAGTGGGGTATTTGGCCGTTCTAGCTGGCCAAAATTATTTCTGAAGTTTCAATGGTTCAAAACGTGTCTCCCTATTGATTTATTGCATTTTAAGTGATTATCAATAGTTTTTATACAGAAAAATAAGATTATTGCATTTCAAAACGAACTACAGTAGACTCCCTCTTAGCCGGATCTCGCTTTAACCGACCGAATTTTTTATTATCTATAAAATGTAAAAAATAGCTAAAAATAAAAAAAAAATTATTTATAAGACAAATACATCCGAACTTTAATTTATTTCAGTTCTCCGGTTTAACCGCATTTTCGCTTAACCGGCCCACCTTCGGTCCCATTTAAGCCGGTTAAAAGGGAGTCTATTATATTTAATGTTTTGTTTTAAAACGAAAATGCAATTATCTAAAAATAAATTCACCAAAATTGATCAGCCGGATGATGTTGAGTGCCACAGTTCTTCATCAGAAGATTCTCTACTTCTTCTGAGGACTCTGTATCTTCAGATACATCTTCGTATGAGTCCACATGTAAAGGCTCAGCTGGAAGTAGCATTTCAAGCGTTTCTTTTAAGACAGGTTTTGATTTCTTCCTCGATGTTGTCCTCATACCCGTAAAAGAGGATCTGAGCTTAACAGTAGCCTGTTAAGAGGTTGCACGACTCACTACAAAACTTACTTGCATAGTCCCGATTGCTGTAGGCCTACTACTTTTGGAATTTCAAAAGGTTTTTCTAATCAGTCACAATATTTTTTCAAGAAATGTACCTTGTTTCTTGTGTGCTGCCATCTACCTACATTTCAATTTAGACTTAATATACGAAAATGTAAGCTTCATTTTCTTTCTTTGTTCCTTTGAATAGTCTTCATAAGTGCAGAAATAATTTTCGACAAACTCCAATTTTTCACTAATGCTAGTTATGTTTTGTTGCTGCATCATGTTAAATAGTTCTCTTTCAGTCAATATTCTGATATCCGATGATCCTCAATCAAAATTAAGACAATTTAAAATTAAAGTGAACTTGAGGTTGAAAAATTCACATTTTTGTAGTATGTATTTATTGATAATAAATCATGGAAATTTTCGGAAAACCGCGGGAATCCGCGGCTGATTTTTGCGGAATTGTTTTTTATAATCCCGTATCTTTGTATTAAAAGAAAAATCATTACCGGGACGCACTCTGAAGTATAACAAATCTCTTCGAGATTGCTAAAGTTGGTAAAAAAACCCCAAAGAAAACACACTTTTTTCAAAACGCTATATCTGAGTCAAAATCAAAATACTTAAAATAAAAATATTTCAAATTGATGCACATTTACCTGCTTTATCACAATCCATAATGATTTGCTTTAAATTATATTCCAAATAAAATATTTTCAATGTACAAAAGTATGCCTATGCAACCAACGTCGAGAAAAGATTTGTGCAAATAACAAGACGACCAAGTTCAGACTTGTTCCATGCCACTGAGTTTGCGCAGAGGGGTGAGGCAGGGATAGAATATTGTTCCCAGACTATTCCACAATGTCATAGAAGCAATTATTTCTACTTAGAGTAAATTTTACGAAATCGACTTTTGGCCAGCTAGATCGGCCAAATACCCCACTGTGCGCCGATGACGTGGTTGATAAGTTGGTTTTATCACCATAGAAACAGTGATTTGATCTTTGTATTGGCATTTTCAAATTTCTATCACTGTCCGGCTTTATATAGTTTAGTAATATAAGTTAATTTTATTCTTCTATTCTATTCTTTTCTAAATTTTAAATTGTAAAAGATTGATTGAAATCTTTGCTTTGCGAAACTCAAAGGCCTTGCTTTAAATTTTGCCTGTTCGATTATATATATAATATATAATATATATATTATACAAAATAGAAAATATAAGGAATAACGGTTACCTTCATTTCTATTTAGCAAAATTCATTTAAAAAAACGGAGAATTCTTAAAGGTCGCTTCTTAAATTAGTATCATGTTCAGAAGGTGAAATTTGTATTCCTATAAATGAAACATAATTAACATAATTATCTATCTATGTATATATATATACAATTTTCGTTTCCGTCTTAAATCTTTCTCGTATTGTTCTCAAAATCACATTCAACTTTTCCAAAGAAAATCAGTATTTTCGTTTTCTTTTGTTTCATTTTTATTTTCTCCACGAAGAAACTAAGAGATTAATGGCGGTGTGCACCAAACTTCAGTTAACTTGAAGGACTGCTATTTGGACGGAGCAAAAATTAGTGGGGGGTGCTGCTCCACAAAAATTTTAGCCTTTGTTTTAAAATTGTGTGAAAGGAAACATGTATAAAAAGAAAATTTATTCAAAAACTTGATAATTTTTTTTTTATACATGTTTGTTTTCTTTCACACAATTTTGAATAACGGTTACTTTCATTTCTATTTAGCAAAATTAATTTAAAAAAACGAAGCATTCTTAATAGTCGCTTCTTAATTAAGTATTTTGTTGAGAAGGTGAAATATGAAACGTAAAATAAAAATTAATAAAACTAATATGAAAGCGTACATCTAAGATTTATAATAATTGAAACTAGTTGACACGTGCGAATAATTCGCAACAAAAAAACCACCTTCGAGAAATAATAAATAAATCCAACAACTGTCGTGCATGTTAGTTAAATACATTGTCAATAGATGGCGCCATCTCCATTTTTATAAAAAGGTTGACCCGTGCGAATAATTCGCATGGTATATTGATCAGTCACCGAATGGTGATGTGGAAATAAATAAATCAACAGATTGTCAATAGATGGCGCCTTCTATATTTTTACAAAAAGATTTTTAAAGTTTTTTAATGAAAAAATTAATTTTAAACAATTTGTTTATTTTCGTCGTTAGCGGTGAACGTAATCTTCAAAATGATATCTCAATCATTGATAGATAAACACACAAGAAATATGATAGAAGCCTGTACTATAAGAAGCTGCCCATGCATTAACAGCGATAAAAGTTATGCAGTTAATAATAACATATTGTCTCACTTCCAGAATCTAATACGACTTAAAGAAGAGAAACATTCACGACCTTATTTTGGGAAAATCGATTAAAATGAAGGACCAGCCCCACAAAATATATGAAAAAGATATAATTAATCAGCTTCATTACATGTTACGAGATATCTTGCAAACCTCCTCTTCAGATGAAAAATATTAAAGGAAAAACACTGGCATAATTTAAATTATATATTTTCGAAAAGTAAAACAGAATTATAATAATGATTGAGCATACAATATACAATCTGTAACCTTGTTAAGCATACATTCATTGACAAAAACAATAATAGCAATGTTTGCTTACCGATGATCATAATGCAATGCATTATTTATAGATATATCAGTGTTATAAGACTTTTTTGATTTAATTAACAACGATTCAAAACACTTTAAATAATGGTCTTTCACCATAGCATAAATAATCAGGTTTTCCACTAACAATCGGTGTCCTATTTCTCTGTGATGTAAAGCTGTCAAGTATTGCACATTCTTTTGTCTTATGGCCCTGTCGTGCTCGCTCATTCGAACCTTGACCACTCTTTTATCTCACCAATATACCAGCAACCTATATTTCCCCCTTCACATTCAATGCCATAGACCACTCCCGTATTTAAATTATTGGGATCATTTTTTATTATGTGATTCAATTTTATTTATTTATTTATTTATTTATTTATGAGTGTTGCCAGCTTTATGAACAATTTTAATATTTACCTGACCTAAAATCGGAGCCAATTTATTTCTTAAATCCCCATCATATGGAACTGAAATATTGGGTCAGGGCGGTTTTTTAGTAAAATTCAACTAGTTTTCGTATAGTGTAGTCCAGTCAATGAATGATTATAGAGCGCATGGAGAGGGCAGAATTTTTGACTTCAGGTATGGGTTTGGGGTTCGTGGGAGGTAAAAATCCCAAAAGTACCCGACCCTCAGAGGTGAGCCGAAGGGGCGGGAGCGTCCAGAAGGCCGTAAATTTTGCGATTTTTTGGTTTTTCCCTTAAAACTCGAAAACTATAGGTTCTGGAGAAAAAAGTATTCTGACCTGTTTGAATGCTGACAAAATTTCTGACATTTTTTACTCATACAAAAATTTTCTATCTTCAACCGTTTTTGAAATATCAGCTTCTGAAAATCACCTACTTCCGGAAAACGGAAATGTGTTTCTGATCATATGGTTCGTCATACTCTGCTCTTTAACACCACAAATCTGCTAACATGCTACAAACTACAACCAAATCAAGTGAAGAGGATTAGAGTTGCTGCATAATTACTTATTCTAGATGCACAGTAATAGCTGAACTTATGGATTTTAAGATGTTATGGTGTAATGTGATTGGTGTAATACTGGAAATCAATAATTACCTTTTATTGCATCCATTTGGCATGTTTTATCTATTTATTGCTGTAAGTTGTTGCATTTGGTATAATAATTAGTAGCTACACTCCAAATAGTGGGAAAAAGTAGGCATTTCTATAAAACAACATAACATATGGTTTGAACTATGTCTAATTACACAAAAAACAAACAGTATGTAAAAGGTACAACAAAACCAAAAAATATGTGAAATAAAAACGACCATCAATGTTGGGAGGGGGTAGCTATCCATAGAGACTTACTCAACATCACCAGAAGTGGGAAATGATTCCTGTAAGGTAACTGCAACTGGATCGAATTCTTCCTCCTCTTCTCGTTGATGGGGACCCCAATACGGATGTTGCGCATATCTTCTTCATCCTCTGCTTGAAGGGTGTTAATGTCATTTTCCTCCAGTTTTTTCATCAGTAGCTTGATAAAAAGGTTCTTGTTGTTGGCGTTCAAAAGGGAGATTTCTTGCTTCACTCTAATTTCAGTTTCCATAGTAAACTGAATATCCACACACCGTTTGACTCGATACCTACGATTGTGTTCCGACACTAGTACTTGTTGATATGTTGGTGCAGCTATCAAAAACTACAATACAACTTCTTCCAGGATAGTAGTGTGCAACTTCTTTACAAATCGTACGTATTCATCACAAATAGATGATATCGTGTTGCCAAACGATCTTGTGGATAAGGAATCCCCCATCAACAACTATCGCATGGTTTCTGAATCGAACATCCCTTTCGGTTGTTGCAAAGAGACTGTACAAGTTCGCCTTGTTACTTTTTCTCATTTCACCGACCTTGAAGAAAGCCGTAGGGTAAGGGACCAACTCATACCCCATATAATTCTTTAGATCATCGTCTGATTTCTTGCTTATGCAAATGCGTTGAAACAGTAAATAGGGATTGACTGCAGTTTTGTTATTGTTTATTGTGATTGATGAACTGATAGAAGAAAGAGAAAGTGCTTGGTTTTTTCGTGATAATTTTATGTTTGAAAATGGCACATTTTCCATTTTAGACATTCCATTCCTCCCAACTGTAAGAGCATCCTAACAGGAGATTGTAGCATCTTCTGTAATCCCTGTTGCAATTGCCAAATGGATGCAATAAAAGGTAGTTACTGATTTCCAGCATTCAAACCTTTCACATTACAACACAATATCTTGAAATCCATAATTTCAGCTACAGGGCCGGGCCAAGGTATGTTGGCGCCGGGGTGCCAGGCAAAAGTTGCCGCCCCTAATAAGCTAGATTTATCTAAGCCTAAATTTACTATTTTTCTTAATAAAACAATTTTTTTCTTATTTTTCTTAATAGTATGTATGTATATATAATTACATATTTTGCATATATTTCCTTTCCATTAGAATTTCTACACTAAATTATTTGTCGCCCCCCGCCCCCCCCCAAGACATGTCGCCCGGGTGCAGTGCAACCCCGGCACCCCCGCTTGGCGCGGCCCTGTTCAGCTATTACTGTGCATCTTAGTTAAAGTATTCTACTATAAGCCTACACAGGCTTTTGGGGTCACGGGAGGTCAGGCTCCCAGCGTTTCAAGACCAACGGGACGAAGTTGAGGTCGGGTGGTCAGCCCGACGCACGCCCATTGCGCATCTAGAATATATAATTATGCAGCAAATGTAATCCTCTTCACTTGATTTGGTTGTAGTTTGTAGTATGTTAGCAGATTTGAGGTGTTAAAGAGCAGAGTATGACGAACCATGTGATCAGAAGCATCGTTTTCCGGAAATAGGTGATTTTCAGAAGCTGATATTTCAAAAACGGTTGAAGATAGAAAATTTTTATTCGAGTAAAAAATGTCAGAAATTTTGTCAGCTTTCAAACAGGTCAGAATACTTTTTTCTCCAGAACCTATAGTTTTCGTGTTTTAAGGGAAAACCAAAAAATCGCAAAATTTACGGCCTTCCGGACGCCCCCACCCCTTCGGCTCACCTCTGAGGGTCAGGTACTTCTGGGATTTTCACATCCCAAGAACCACGAACCCATCCCTGAAGTCAAAAATTCTGCCCCCCTCCATGCGCTCTACACCCCTTTTTGAGCATTCATTCACTGGACTAGTGTAAAAGTGAATTAATTTAAACCAAATATGCTCCATTATTATCGACAATGTTTCGCCATTTTTCGGATAGAGCCATGATGCCATCGGTGAAGAACTTCTGTGGTTTCCGGTTGAAAAACTCAATCAATCGTTTTCACAGACTTCTTTTGAAAGCAGCTTTTTTCCATTGAGAGATTTCTGCAGAGATCGGAACAAGTGATACTATGTCAGAGGGTACTATGTCAGGATTATAGGGAGGATGCATCAAAACTTCCCAAACAAGCTCTTGTAATTTTTCTTTCAATTGCCTGACGTAATCTCTCTAGTTGTGCACAGTAGAGTTGAGAATCAAGCGTCTGACCAACTGGAAGTAGCTCATGGTGAACGATTCCCTTCCAATCCCACCACACACACATCATCATCTTTTTCGGCGTCAATCCTGGCTTCGCGAACGCTTGTATCGGCTCACCATCCCTTCTCCACGATCTTTGACGCTTCTGATTGTCGTACGCGATCCATTTTTCATTGCCGGTTAAGACAATTTTCCTGAAATGGCTCGATTTCATTGCGTTTCAGCAGCGCATCGCAGATGTTAATTCGGTCTATCATGTTTTTCTCGCTCAACTCTTGAGGAACCCAGACATCGAGCTTCTTTTTGTAGCCAGCTTTGTGTAAATGGTTCAAAACAGTTTTGTGGTCAATGCCTAGCTCCATACGAATATCGACACTGCTGATATGCTTGTCTTGCTGAACTTTTTCAAGGATTTCATCAGCTTTTCAGTGAGTGGACGACCACACATCTTTCACATCAAATTTACCAGAAGGAAAGCGAGCGAACCATTTCTGCGCAGCAGATTTTGAGAAAGTACCTTCACCATATACACGACAAATTTTTTCACAAGCCTGCGCAGCGTTCTTCCCTTTGTCCTAATAAATTGCAAAATATAGCGAAATTTTTCAAAACTTTTCTCCATTTTCAATCGCAAACAACTTTCCATTTACTCCACCAATTTCGATGTTTATACACTCAAGGTAACACTCGAAGTGTCACCGTTCCAACGAGCGTTTAGTGGTGTCGTTGCGATCTGTGTTTCTGGCGTTATTTGCAATTGACCCCATCTATCGGGAAATACGCCACGAACTTTTTTCCTGACCCTATATATTTGAATAATCCTTTTATTCTCCACTATCTAATTAATCCGCTGAT
Organism: Thereuonema tuberculata; assembly: GCA_023159025.1. NCBI lineage: Eukaryota > Metazoa > Arthropoda > Chilopoda > Scutigeromorpha > Scutigeridae > Thereuonema > Thereuonema tuberculata. Next base: position 6,757 of record JAFIDM010033813.1, on the reverse strand, counting down.
TGTCCTTCATTAATCTTTCTTTTTGCATATTTCTTAAAATTACACCATTAATGAGATTTAGTGGATAATCACTACTTATAAAAATTCTTCTAATCGTATC
>JAFIDM010033812.1:6795-19257 GCA_023159025.1 Thereuonema tuberculata | reverse complement strand
GGTTAGCCTATTTATGTAATGCGAACGCACAATTGAAGCTTCCATTTTGACTACGCTTTGCGTCAATGCCATTAATTTCCGCTTCCGTTTCAGACCGGATCTTCCCCTCACTTCCTGTTATTTTCGCAACGATTTCGTTGGTTATGTGCAATGGGCGATAAAACACATGCGAAAGACAATTCGTGCGATGACTTTGTCTTGCGATTTTCGTCGAACTTTCGCAGTATGTGCAATGCCCTTTATTCTTACTAGCAGTTGATGAGAATATTATTATAATATTTATATTTAAATTTTTATACAGTAAAACCTCGTTAAGTCGTCACTCAAGGGACCAAACATTTTTGACGATTTAAGCGGAGTGACAACTTCAGCGGAATGGGTATTTTTTGAAAAAAAAAAAAACACTGAACTACAATATTTTCATTAATTGCTGTAGGATTCAGTGAGAAAAACAAGATTTTCAGAAATCAATACATGCAAATGAATGAGTGGAAAATAAAATAAAAATAAAACACTTTATACTTACCACATTTTATTTTCTTTTACTGGCTTAAAAATAATCCAACAGTATTGATTGATGAAGGTACTGATTACTGGAAATAAATAATTGTGGGCGGTAAAGTTATCTACAATGATGGCAACATTTCTTTTCTGACGTGAAAACTGAGAATCCAGTTTACGAATATGTCGTTCCCAAATCGTTGTAGTCATCCATGCATTTGAATTTGCTTCATAGTCAACTGGCAGGGATATAACGTTTTTAAAGCAGCGTGGCTTTTTGCTTTTGTCTATCACAAGTGTTTTAAGTTTCTCATTTCCACTCATATTAGCTCCAAGCAGCAGTATCAGACGTTGTTTGCTTGCTTTTCCAGAAGTGCAATATCACCCTTAAATGACAGATAAGAGTTTAATTAAAAATACTTGATGCATCAAACTTAGATAAAATGTCCTTGAGAACACTGTTCTTACAGTCTTTTATAGCATCACCATCAACTGCTGCAGCTTCTCCGCAAATCGTTTTAAAAGAAAGGCAATGTCTCTTCTTTGAAACGTTCCAGTCAACCATTGCTGCCGCCGAAATCTTCCGTGTTCAACTCCTTAGCAATTTCAATGGCTTTTTCTTTGATAATCACGGCAGAAATCGGCACATTCACTTTGCGATCTGGCATGTTTAGCCATCGAACTAAAATCTCCTCGATCTCATCAAACTTCGATTTCCTCATTCTATTTATTTTGTCTTTGCAGTCAGCTTCTTCAATTACTTGTTTCGATGAAAGAATATCGTTTAATGTAGTCCTGGGAATATGATATTCTTTGGCAAAAGCTGTTTTCGAAACATTTGATTTTTCAAAAAGTGCAATTAAGTCTTTTTTTTCTTTAAAAGATAACGAGGTAAGTGTTCGTTTCCCAGACATGTTAAAAACGTAATCGAATCACGAAATTGCAAGAGAAAAAATAGCCCTTAAGGCGGAGCTTTTTCGCTATGAAATGAAATCACACTCAGTAGCGGTCAAGAAAAACGTTTACACTTGACAAGAGTCGCAGCGAGAATTATGTAATTTCCCAAGTGAATTGCTACGTGAAAATCCCCGTAAAGGCTAGGCTTTCTTAGAGTGAAGAGGTAGGGCTGAAAAGATAGCGGGCAAAATTGAGAATAAAGATGCTTTTTGCCATTTTTGAGGGTGACGAGTTATCCGGAGTAGAATTAAATTAGGTGACGAGTAAAAGAGGGTTATTTTACATTATTGTCTAAGAGACTTTGTCGGGACCAAAGGAAAGCGACGACTTAAACGGAGTAACGACTTATTCGGGTGACGACTTAACGAGGTTTTACTATATTTAGATTTTTCGATGCTCTCCTATGATCGAACATTACTTAGGATTAGAACAAAAGTTTGTTTTCTTTTTTTTTATTTTTTTCAATTTTCCTATTTTCTTTTATTTACTTTTGTCTTATTGTTGATCATGTTTTTAAAGAGAATTTCTACATTGATTATAAAATTATTTAAAATAAAATAACTGCTTAAAAGTAATTCCAAAGCTTTGAATAAATCTAATGTCAAATTAGAGTTGCTTGAATTTTTAATGACGTATCTAAAAGGAAGAAAAACTACTTTGTTCATCAAGTCTTTGTACATGGAAGTGTATCGGAAGAAATCATTCTGAATCATGAAAGCTAAATCAGACAATTTCCAATAATTTGTTAGGTTAGAACAGAGAAATTACCATTTCTACTGCACTTCTTCGAATGTACTTTCTCAGCCTTTCTCTCCATCTGTCATTACTGTCCGACAGATGGTTCTTGATGATAGCGTTAGCGCGGGAATCACGAAAATCACGAGATTTGGCCATTAGCCTCTTCAGTAGATCTCATGGAATGTAGTATTGTGATTGTCTGTCACTAGGAAAACGCAAGAAAAAAAATGATAAAGTTGGAATTTTATCTTCAGCGTAGAGGCGCTGGATGCAGCGGTGAATAAGGCATCGGTCAAAATCGTCGACATCAGTAATGGGGCTTGCTCGTGGCCGCTCCTTTCCCGGAGTTGATAAGCCTTCTTTCTCGCCATTTTGTGAGAAGACATGGATAGAGGCTATTCTCGCGTCATTCACGTGAAATCGCGAAAATTCGGGATCATCAAGAACCATCTGTCGGACTTTACTTCTGTGGGTTAGTAAAATAGACCTGCGATCGCACTGCTTCACTTCCCTGCCACCAACATAACATATTGGCTTAACAAGACTAGAAAACAGGTGTTTTTGTTTTAAAATGCAAATAAAATACCCTAAGATTTGATAATAGTTTAATTTCAAATAAGAAAGAAAAATTACATGAGTTTTACTTCGGGGAGACCCGCAGATCCCTGCGTGGCAGAACATGAAAGTGCTATCTTGAAGAAGTATTTGACATATAATACAGTCCAGCATATAAAAAAGACAAATCATATTTTTAATATCCATAATCCAAAAATTCTGACAATAGAACAAGCGCATCTAACACGTAAAGAATCCATATTAATTGCAGTATCGGATCAACGTGTCAACGATTGTGTGTCCGTCTGGAGCATTTATCAATAAGGTTCAGAAAAAACAAACCTATTTTCAGTTTATCATAAGCCAAGCTTCTCCTCATTGCATTCGGTGTTTGTAAATTGGTTATCCAGTTGGTTAATTTCTTGAGGGTTTTCCACATAAGAAGCCGTGGTTGATAGGAAGGACTCACACACGGATGATGCCTCGTTAATGAGCAGAAACTAGTACGACTTTTTAATATAATTAGTTTTAAATGTATTTAGTTTTTTAAAAAAAAATTTTTGAACTCAGTGTGTAAGCCGTTCCCAGGAATTTGAAAAAAGACACCCACATTAAAATATTGTAGGTTAAACTTCCTATCAGACTTCTGTATGCAAAATGCTGATTCTTTCTTAAGCTTTCACTGCTTTCACTGTTTTCTTATCTTCTTTACCTTCAATACTTTTAGGTGAGCTTGAACTTTCACATTCATCCATCTGATGTTTTCTCAATAATTCTTCTATAAAATGTTGTTGGGAGATTCCCAATTTCCCTTCATTTTCTTAATACTTGATGGTCATTTCTAAAAAAGCTTTTATTTGACCTTCATCTTTGACCAGGAATTGTTTATTGAGAATTTCATTGATTCTTTGAATTCAATATGTCTTCTTATCAAAAATGAAATTAATGGGAACTTTTGATTCTAGGAAAAAAATATTTTCTTTTCTATCAATAATTTATTTAAAATACATATTGGTGCATATCCATAAAATACTAAGACAGGTTGCCTTTCAATCTGGATTTCTTCATTGGATCATTTCTTTCTGCATCCAACAATACAAGTTCTATTAAATTCTATTACATTCAAATTACCGTTGCATTCAGTTAGTGGTCCTATATTTAAAGTGGTGGTTAGGAACCCGGCTAATACATCAAGTTCTAGGTTCGAATTCCTTCTTTGTCTCGGGCCATCCTAGACTTCATGGCCTCCCCAAGGCAACAATAGCTAGCTTTTTTCTTCAATCTCTACTATTCTTTAAACATGGTACATTTTTTTTATATTCATCTAATTAGCTTTCTCCTTATCTTGAGTTACGATAACCTCATCAGTTCAAATAATTGTGAAATAAATGGTTGCCTTCTGTTTGATGTCCCATTCTACTGCATTTTTCTTCGAGTTTCTTACGTATTCATACATTTAAATATTGAAAAGCGTTGGCGATATGCAAATTCCTTGAAGAAGTTCCTGGGTCAGACACAAACATCCGAATATTGTAAATTAGCGCTTAACTTGGCTAATTTCGTTAATAAAAAGTAGGAGATTCCCACACTTATTTCGAACTTATGGAAAGCTTTAAAAGTTCCAAAACATTTTCTTAGGTACTCTATCATCTGCAGAAAAGAAAGAAAAAGGAAAGCAATTATACTAAGAATATATTAATCTAAGAAATTATGTAGATGATACTATTAACTATGTAGTAAAAGGTACATATAGCATGAAATCGGAAAAGTTATTATGTTTAGTAGGATTTCATTTCAATAAACAAATCGATATTTCCGTTGACAAAGTTTAAACAGTTCAGTCGAGATCATATTTCTGAGAACTGTACAGGAACATAAACAACTGGTATTTTTGCATAAAGATGACCTTCGTGAAACCTCCGGGATGCAGTTTGACGGGACACTGCTCGTCCTAAGGTTGCAGATACGTCTGTGGCTAGTTCCCATTCAATATATTTTCGATGACATCTATGCTATAGCCTCAGATCGTCCTATTATTCTTCATCTTTTTTCGTCACGTAAATGACATCTTCTATTCATTCTTGAAAATACAGCCATCTCAATTTTCTTCAAATGATATTCAAATCACGAATTGAAGCGATTGCAGAAATGAGGTAACTCCAGATTTTTTAATTTTTGTTATTTTAATTCTAGTAAGTAAACAAATTGCATTGATCAAATGTCATTATTGCAATTGAAGAGAAGGTTGCTGCAGTAAATTGTGACGTAAGGCTCAGATAGGAAACATCGCTTTGCTTAGACGCAGCGATCCCTCTTTGGGTATATTTAACTGATGATTCCTAAGAAGAGCGAAACAGCTGCTGAGATTCCGCTGATGAAAAAGTAAGACCTGATTGGAAATACTGTTAATTCTAAGTATTTATCTAGTCTTAATATTTCAGTTTTGCACGTTAAACTCAATTCAAAAACTTCGTAAAGTGGAACCTCGCTATTCGTACACATTCTTTTCCAGGAGGCAGTTCGAATGGCGAATCATTTTTTCACATAATATATAATGTAAATTGGAATAATCCGTTCCAGAACCACAGATGATTGCTTATTCGAACATTTGTAATAATATTTTAAGCATAAAATACATAAAAACTATGAAAATAATAAATATACTGGCCTCTCTTAAATTTAAAAATAAAGCCATACACCTGACTAAGTTACAAAAAAATTCAATAACCACGGCGTTTCGCCGTCGGTTATTGTATTTTTTTATATAAATTTTTGTATCACTTAGTCAGGTGCATGACTTGAATTTAGTGCTACGCAGTACACGCAAACTTCTATATTATATACAGGCCTCTCTTATTATGTCTTTCTTTTTCACTATAGACGATATAGTTGATTTCGCCATGCCATACTGAGTTGCCAGGTCAGAAACACGAGTTCTTTTTTCAATTTAATTGTCGTTCTCACTGCTTTCCTTTTAGGCTTGGTTGAATCAGTAATCTTTTTTGGACCCATGGCTCCACTACTTTTAATAAAAATAACAAAAAAAAAGCAATAAAATAGCACAAAGTTTTACGAAGCCTGCGTGGATGATGCGTAGCTTACGGAAGCTAGCACGAGACTGAGCTGAATCGACCGCGTGGCGCGGCCAGTTACAAGGTCACACTGTCCGAATCGCGGGTCAAGCGAACGAATGGCGAGTTGAATTTTACTTGATAAAGTTGGACGAATAACAAATTGTATGAGTAGAGAGGCGGACAAATGGCTGGATTCCACTGTACTTAACTATTGAGACATACTGTCTGTGTATTACCAGATCAAACTAAATGACGATTGGAAAATAACGGTTTTTCTCTTATACCACTTCACTAGTAAACATTACAGTATATAACTTTTCTACAATGGTCTTCGATGTTCTCTAAAATTCTGCTAGTATTAAATGACAATTATCTCACACGTTTTTCTTGTTAGTAATGTATTAGGTTTTCTGTTTCCGAGAGCTAATAATGTAGAGGTACAGTGCGAAATTATTTCTTTTTTGAAGTATTTTTGGTGTAGGCGATAAGAAAATTAAAAATAAAAACTTTTCGCCTCACAATGTTCTTGTTTAATTAACTTTTCAATTACATTTAGCAGAGTCAATCGTACTATTAATGGGCAAAAATCGGATGTGTGTGTGTGAGTGACATCAAAGTGGAGAGCGGGGAGAGTCAGAGAGAGACTTTTTTAAAGTGCATTTTTAATTTTGTTAGTGTATTTTTAATTTGAAAAATGCCTTAATAAATATCTTTTTTTTCAAGAAAAATTAATTGATTTCAATGTTGCTGAAATAATTCCTACTTCCATGTAATGCCTTGTGGGGCACTCTCTCATTGGCTCAATTTGTAGGAGCCTATTATTTTAGAGCAGGAGATTAACTATGGTCGCTGAAATTGCCAGGAAACCATGGCATATTAAATAAATCAAGAATCGTGTACGAAGTTCTTTCACTGTATTTCAAAGATGTGGTATTTGTTTTACTTCCGTGAATATTTCACGGGTTGCAACTAGTGGAATATAAGTCGTTCTTCATAATCTGAAGTGAAATTCGTTCATAAATACGATATTTAACTCTATTCGCAATAATATCAAGACTAATTAAATTTAAAGTTGAGTTAAATTATCCTTATTCGATTATATATATTCGATTGAATAAATGTAATACAATGTTTTTAATTCATTCCATTAAACACTTCACAGCCGGATTTTACACTTAAGTAAAATACTCTCAATTTAGGCCTATTTTTAGGACTTTCTGGCCTTTAGGCGTATTTAGGACTTTTCCTTAGTCTATGTATATATATATAAATGAATATTTCTTTCTTTCTTTCTTTTTCTTTCCGTCTTTCTTTCTTTGCCCCGTATACACTCCTAAGCCCTTTGGTCTATCTGGACAAGTCTTTACAGAATTACTCTTTAGGACACTGCGGAAAAGAAAGGCTACCTTAGAACCTGGACCTCTCCCACTTTCCCCATGGGCTGAAAAGTGGTAAAATCTGTGAAACAGCAAAATATGGACCTGGTGGTGACAATGAGAACTACACAAATCTTGTGTAAAGTGAAAAATTCGCTCTCCTATTGGGGATAGGGACAATACAGTTGGGTGGGTGGAAGGTGACACGGGTACCTAAGTGTCTTACCACCGACCGACACCAGGCCCAAAAGGCTTCTTTGAGTGGCATTGCAACGCATACCGGGTACAGCTAGTAACTAATAAAAGTCACACTATAATGAAATACTTATTCTAGTCCGTTATAGGGATAAGTTCCTTGGATTCTTGTTACTTTCAAAATTAAAAGGATTCATTTCATTAGGCTTTTCAGAAACTTTATTAACAATTGATTTCATATTGTTTTCTCAAGAGTTCTTTTGATTTCCTTGAAAATCAATTCTATAGTTTTTTCGTCTTCTGATCAAGATCAGAAAACTTATAATCCCACTTTTTCTGTCCTGTGGACAAGTACCATCAAAATCTCATTAAATTATCATTAAGCACAACAATCGCGACAATTACGTCGTTTGCATTGACAACAATCACATTTATAGTGATTGTTGTAGAGTTGGATTATAAATGTGGTTGTGAAAAGGCGCAAATATAACGTTTATTGGAAATAAACACAAAAAAATTAAACAATATCAATGATCAGAAGACGTTGCAAAGCATTGTGATTGGTTTACTAATCACTTTCCCTATCTTATTTTTTTCCAATTTAGTATCAAATTGATTTTCCATAATTATTTACAAGATAAGATTTATTTGATTATCGTGGTAAATATCAACGTAAATACATAATTTTTTTCTTTTATATTTACCACAGTAATCTCCTACTGTTGCACAGTCTTCTCGTCCGATACATTACCTGCAGATGTTTCAGAAAGAGAGTGACCTTTATTCCTTTTAGATACGTCCTCAAAAAATCATATCCCCCCCCCCCTAATTTCAATCAGAATTATTCAAAGTTTTAGTTTTTCTTAAAAGCAATTAGTTCATTTAAAAGAGTAGGATTTTAGTAAATGATGTAAAAATGCTGATGTAAAAATGTGATCGAGAAAAAGCAAAATATACAAAGAAATAAAAACCAAAAAAAAACAAACCTCTGAAATACGAAGCTTCGACCGATTTACGTCAGCTTCGAAGTTCAGGCATTCAAGTGCTTAAATCTAAAAATTGAATGATTTTTGAATAAACATCCAATCAAGTAGTTTTTTTAAAATTGTTTTAAAATTTAGTAGAATTAGATGAATATTTTTTTAGGAACACTCTCAAAAGAGGCAAGTGTCTGTATTCATCAATCTAATGTAGAAACGTGAATGAAATAAATGAATGTATCTGTCTACACGAAAGAACTAGATTTTCGGCAGAATGAATGTTAGAATCGTCTATAATTCTTATCATTCTATAAAACATTAGAGATGATGATTTTTTTAAATTAAGAACTGACCGATGGAATTCAGACATTTTGTTACAATTCTTAATTTCCACATTAATTTCTTCGCTATTGAAACCATTATTTCACTTAAAACAAATTTTAAATGGTTATAGATGGGATAGTGTAACTTCCACAAACTGAAATATATAAAAAGCAATAATGGGATTCCACAATTCATTCACGCCTTCCGCTATCATGAACGGGAATTTAGGACAGCTGTTTCGTCCTTTTAAGACGCCTCAGCGAGATTTACTTATATTGTCGGTAACTAGAAGGCGTTAAAGGCAATAGTTCTCCTTATAGTATAAAACAAGAAAGTGTTTATTATACAGAAAAGTTATATTTTAATTTAAAAATAAGTCGAAATATTTGTTTAACAATCACTATTTACTTATTTTTTGCATGTTTTTAATAAAGTAAATTTTGTCCAAACTGTTCTGAATGATGCATCAAATGCAAATGACATTAACATTAACTTCATATTTAGATTACTAACATTTTAAGCTCAAAATTTCCATTTCAATGCTAATTTTATTAACTTCATTTCCTTTAATAAAACTTGAACTTACTTGAGGTGTTACTTAATATATTTGGAGTAAAAATTTTTTTTTTTTTTGATAATAAAAATAAAATAAAAATACTGTTATTATAAAGCGAGTTATATAAATTTCAAAATCATTAACTAATAGCTATTCAGGACAAAATATTTAAAGCAACCATTTTTTTTTTCTTGTCGAAATATTTTCCGAATTTCTGGTTTTAAATCATACAATTGTACAATCATACATTTTACTTTAATGAAATTTTGGTGGGAAACTCATCCCCTAAAGCCAAAAGTGAAAGTACCCGACCTCAAACAGAAAGTAAAAGTCATTTCCGCCCTTTCCACAATTGTATGATTCAAAACCAAAAATACAAAAACTATTTTGAAAAGAAAGCGAGAAAAAAAAAATGGGTGTTTTAGATATTTTGTCCTGAATAACTATTAGCGAATAATTTTGAAATTTATAGAACTCGCTTTATAACAACTGTAGTTTAGTATTTTTATTTGTTTTATTCTCAAAAAAACACTAATTTTTATTCCAAATATTTTAAGTAACACCTTAGTAAAACACTATTTTTAAAGGAAGGCCTTTTTATTAAATGAAGTTAATGAAATGAAAAGGCCTGTATTTTTTCAATAACAATTTGGATTATTACAGTGTCTAGCATCCGCGATTGAAACGGATGAATTCTCTGTTTGAATCGCCCAATTTTCAATCCAAAACAGTTTGAATCAATTTGAAAATATGGGTTTTACTTGGCTATAAGTGAGAGTTACTGCTTACAGAGCTATGACTAAAGCAAGGGATAACTTGAATTTACCTAATAAATATGCAGTGACAAAGTAATAACTTGTTGCATATTTATTTACGCGATGCGAAAAGAGTACCAACTTTGCGATTTTTCCCAAGCTCAGGAGCAAAACACCATCTTTATTTTTTTTTTATCAGTTACTTTAGACCTTTTTTAGACTTGGGTTAAAACCTCAAATTTTTTAAAGTTGTCCCACATGGCCATTTAAATTTTTTCCTAAATGCTTACATGCTTTCTATTACTACTGAACTATTAGTCCTAGACTAATTTCGTTGAAATTTTTGGATTCACCATAAAAAAATAATGGGGAAAACAATTTGGTTCCATTTGATTGATTAGGAAGATGAGATATTCAAGAAAATACGTCAAAAAATGGGCGTGGCACCAAAAAAAAAAAAAAAACTTCAAAAATTCATATCTCCGCAAATATTTAACCAAAAATTCCCATATTTTGCAGAATGTGTTATTTTATGACCCTTTACATGCAAATGAATTTTCATAAAAATCTGTGTATCTAAATATATAAACAGTCGACTCTCGATATGTCGAAGTTGAAGGGACGCTAAAAAAAATTCGAGATAGCGAGTTTTAGAGATAACAAGATCATAATCAAAACATAAAATTTCACGTAAAAACACACTATATGGAAAAATATTCTAAAAATTAGAGTCTTGAAAGATGAGAATAACTCTAAATATGTAATGTTAGTTGACAATAACTCTAAATGTGCTATGATAGTTAACAATAAATCTGAATATAGCAATTATAATTTTAATTTTTAAAAGTAGTCGAAAATAATTACATGAAATTGAAAAGAGTTAGTAAAACACAATGAACATACATTGCCAGAATTTCTTTAAAAAGTCCAGTATCGTGCTGGCGACAGTTCTTTTGAAATTGTTCTTCAACCAATTGTTTTGAAATTGTTCTTCTTTCGCTTAACGCTCACTGTTTTCTTTTCTTTGGAACTTTTCATTTTTGAGACAACTGGCGATTCAATAACACGTTTTCATTACAAAGAAACGCTGAAGATACAAACGAGACAATTCTTTCCCTAATAGATACGGAAGTGGACACCAAATTTATGTGTTTTTAATGAGAATTTTTTAAATACTGAAATACAATTTTTTTGGAGTATTTAGAGTTTTTCTGATTGCAATTACAAACGTAGCTAACTAGCAACTGATTCTGAAAATTACTTCATACATATTCACTTATTTAAAATGTATTAAAATGAACTTAGGTAATGAACAATAGTAAAGCAAGTTACTTGTGTTTTAATAACAACCACATACATTCATCCTGAATAATATTATTCATACATATCATGAATAATTTCAAATAGAAGCTGTTTAATGATTGTAATTAAACGTATTTTTCCCCATTTCTTTCTTTTGTTAGTCAACTTTTTTTTTGTTTTTTGTTACTGCAATTTAATAGAATTCAAAATTTTTATTTTCTCTTGGTATTATAATAAGAAAAGATAATTCACTTAAAATATATAAGTAAATTTTTACTGAATTGGTGCGACTCTACTCGAAAGAAAAATATGAAACTTTGCTTTCTCCTTTTAAACAAGACAACAGATATCGATTAATATTTTTTTTGCACAAAGTGTAGACATGGTGAATAATTTTGTTTACTTTGTAACGCCTTTCCATGGTTTTGGGCGTACATGTGGGTGAAGGGTTATATGAGTGTTTAGCGCAGTGGAGAAACCATAATCCTACGAAGCAGCCGGGCCCGATTAAATACTTCGACAATAGACTTTAAAATTAAGAAAAGGGTTAATTCAGGTGATCGGAGTTTGCCTGGAAAGCACCGAGGAGGGGGTCTGTCTTTGTAAACAAATCCGGCGCCACTTTGTCTCGCTGGCACAGAACGATCTTGCCCTAGGGCATCTTACGCTCTTATGAGGGAATTCCCCCTTCAATGTAAGACTACAGCTGCATCAATAAATAAAAATATACGAAGGTGGGACAACTCGTTTGGAATAAAACAAGTGGATTTAATAAATGAGTATATATATATATATTTACAAGGGAGTGAGTATAGTTGGCATAGATAGTAAAGGGAAAATACATAAATCTGAGTCTTACCCCGGGGTTTTCGTGTGAAGTAAACTCGATAAAACATAAAATTGCACACTCAAAATATCAAAAACGAGAGTCACTTAGAGTAAATAACGTTCACAAGCAGTGATACAGTTCACGTGAGTCCTTGTCGAAAATTCGTGGCAGCTCACTCGGATTGGGGGGGGGGGCACAGTTCTGTTTGCACTCTTGATTTATTCGAAGAGCAATTGTGAAGAACTTGAATAGTTCAATATCCATCTATGACTGTGCTCCTTTCGTAAGCTTCTCTTGATTTATTCGAAGAGCAATTGTGA
>JAFIDM010033811.1:0-19257 GCA_023159025.1 Thereuonema tuberculata | reverse complement strand
TCAATTAACAATCCTATTAAAATATAATCTTTGTTTTCTTTGAGTTTAGCTTTAATCCAACTTTTAAACTTTCATTGGCAAGTTCTTGCATCATCAATTGGAATTTCGTAGCATCTTATCTAGGACAACTGTATCAACTGCAAACGACGGTGGTTTAAACAGTCACCATTAATATTGATACCTCTTTTTTCGTAGTCTATGTTTTTTGAACACTTCCTGAAGCACAGCTGCTTTAATTTAGGAGAAATAGTATCTCCCTGTCTTACAGCTTTACTTATTCTGAGGTTTTCTCCATGTTTGTGCAAACGAATTATTGCCGTAGCATCCCTATAAATATTGATGCAGAGTAAAAACCATTCCGTATAGGTCAGTAAATCTGCTCTGTGATTAGCTGAACTGGGAGGCCAATCAACTATACGACTAGCTCTCTCTCCCAGTGATCGACTGAAAAGGAAGCTCAGAGCAGCCAGTGATCGACCGAAGAGAAAGCTTCGAGCAGATCTTGAGAATACACCAAATTTGTATATAAACTGTAAATAAATTGTAAATAAAGTGTGTGTATCTTAAGCTGTAACACTGAAACATGTCTCTTGTTATTTTCGACCACACATCAATATTTTTGATAAGCGCTACGTAGTTAAGTGTCAATATCATGATTTTTCAAAGAACTAATAGCAGCAGACATGTTAACTGTGTCAAAAGCATCTTCATAGTCAATAAATACAATGCAGAGTGGTATCTTTGGTTCTCTCATTGGCTTTTCTTAAAACATAAAAAGGTCATTCCATGCCATATCACCCAATTTGAAGACCATTTTGCAGTCCACCATCTAAGTTATGAATGATAATTTTTTTCTAGGTACAAACACCCAATGTGAGTATGAAACCCAATGTTTAATTTTTTTTTCCCAATTTATTTACCAAAGTTACATTTTTTTTTTTTTAAATTCCGAAATTTTTGTCATTCACAGTATGATTTTCAGTTTTTTACTTTGCGATAAAAGTTACTGACGGTAATTAATAAAAATTGATATCTTAATATAACTTTTCACCCTGAATGTAACTGCAGAAATTAGAAATTTTCACGATGCAGCCTATGAGTGAGCATTGTTTAAACAATGAAAACAACAAAGTCGATCCTTTCTAAAAAACTTTTTACAAGCAAATGAAAGTCTAAATAAAGCTCTTAAAAAAAAAGACAAGGGTGTTTTGCCTAGGTTATGAAAAGAAAATGTTAAAATAGCTACTATAATTGGAGTAATATAGCATAACCTATGCGTGAGCATTGTTTAAACAATGAAACGAATAATGTCGGTCATTTTTATAAAAATCTGAAATTTATTTAACAAGCAAATTAAAGTCTAAATAAAGCTATAAAAATAATAAGAAGTGTGCTTTGTCTAGTTTTGAAAAACGAAATATTAAATTTAGAGTACTGTAATTTGTTTAATATACCGAAAGTCTGCGCGTCAGCACTGTTTAAACATTTAAAACAAGAACGTGGTTTCTTTCTAAAAAGTTTGGACATTGTACTCAATAAGTCAGAGATCTTTAACCTTTTTTAGTCCAAGGTCCAATGTTTCATGCAGGCTCAGGGGCAGTTTTATCGTACTCAAAATCTTAGGATCAAAATATTACAATATTTGTATTGGCTGGTTAATCCATTTACGGATTTATTTTGCATATTCTAAGGGAAAATTGGTATTGAAAAAACAAACAAAAAAATCATATATATTTAGAAAATGTTTACTGAATAATAAACAAAATGAAATACATTTGAAGTTCATTATGATATCAGGCCTGACAGTCGTTACTTTACCGAAGGAGCATACGATGGAAATGTCCAGTTGGCCTTCATTGTGTCACAGCCACACTAAAGCAATGCTGGTAATAGATCCAGGCCAGATGGGAAATGTTGGCACCCATTCATAGGCTTAGCTAGGATTTTGAAATGGGAGTGGTTACGATGGTTGTCGTAGTGATTCAACCAAAAAAATAATAGCTTGTGTCTTTAATTGGTTTGAGACTGAGAGAGAACGTCTTGAAATTATTCTCCCAACAAGCCTCAAAAAATATTCAGACAGAAGCCGCAGTTTAATGACTCATGCTTTACATTAACAACAGTTCCATATATGTTATCATCAGCTTATATTTGAAACATCTATAACTCAGAAATAGATAAAGGTACCTAAAGAGCGGATGCTCAGGCTTTAAGAGTTTCTGAGCCAACTGTTGCACAGATAATTAGATGTGATCTGAAATTAGAAAAGCATCAAAAAGCTTGCGTTCATCGCCTATTTACTCGACAAGTTGCTGAAAGGAAGACCAACAGCTAAAAGCTTTACGAGCACTACTCGTCAGGTGAAAAATGGAAGAAAGAATGAAGGCATGGATCTACCTGAGTGATACCAAGAAGCCAAGGGCAATGTTTAATCGCCCTTTTGATGCCAAAGGACGATCCAAGTGGTACCGTGAATGCAAAGAAAGCTTCTCGAGAGGATTCATGATTGTTGCGGGTTACAGCTACAGAAGAAAGTTGCCACTGAGGAAGGTACCTGCAAAGGTCAAGATTAATGCTGGTCCTGACCTTGCAAGAGAGCATGTCCTGGAACCCTTATCGTGACGATTTTGTCACATTGTACGGCAGCAACAAAAGAAAACTGTGGTTTCATCAGGACAAGGCATACAGCTAGAGCAACCCAGCTGTACTTGGCCAATATGGCGACTGAAACCGGAATACGAGCCATCCTGAACAGTATGATTCCTGTAAAATCCTCCGTTGCAATCTCCAATGGACTTCTGCAGGCGGTGCCGGAACTAGCCCTCCTTTCACCCGGGGCAATGATATATTTCTTCGCTTTTTCGGCCCATGTCTCCAAGCCACCACCGGGACCCTTCTGACTCCCACCCTAGTTGCTGCCCTGTCTGCGGGTTTGGATTACTTAAACGGGCTCTGGGAACACAACGACTGAAAACAGTAGAAGGGCTTTGTTAAGCTTGCAAAGAGGAGTGGAACAAGATCCTTAATGTCAACTCCAAAGCAGACTTCTTCAATGGAAACTATAGAGAGTATCATAATAAAATATTATGAAATAAAATTAAAGAATAATAATTTAAATGAGGCTTGATACGAAATTTAGAAAGAATATTTTTATTTTGTATAAATTTGAATAATAAAAGAGCATGCATTCATCATCACGAGAAAAGCCATAAAACAAAGAGCCAAGCCTCGATTTAGGAGAACAGTCTGTGAATGCGAGTAAGCGATAGCAGCGTGAGCAACAGTAGCCGAAGAGATGAGACTCAAGTGCAGTCGAGTTGCATGGAGAAGCTAAGAAGATCGTTCGAGCAGCCGAACGAACTAAAGCGGCCACAGCAGCTGAAGCTATTGCAGTCGTTAGGCGGGAAAACCAAAGCTCTACAGCTTTAGCTATTCAGAAGAACGAAAGGTATTGTGGGAGAACTCGATTCAGCTGAAGAAACGAAGTCATGTGCAATCCATAGTCAACTAATCAGAGCTAGCAAGGTGCCGAAGTTCTCAGCGCAATAGAAGTCTTGAGAGTGTCGAAATTTATAATGTGAAGAGCCTTCAAACTGAAGCAAATTATCGACGAGAGAAGAATACAGACATCCATTGCGACAAGCGTTACCCAAGAGAAATATTGGAAGATTAGCGGTAGTGGTAGTGAAGTTCGAAGATTACAATGAACTGTAAGTAAAGATATTTACATCGTTTTTCATTTTATGCCAAAAGACAACGATGTCCGGTTGCCGGAGGCCATTGTGAAATCTAGTGGAGATTCAGTCGAGTATTTAGTATTCGTCTTCTATTACTTCCCAACCATACACAACATGGTTCAGAAGTCATTCCATAATTCTTTGTGTAAACTATCTAATCTAAGCTACATTCAACTCAGTTTGGAGTCTCTAGATGATAATGTCGTCAAGAATTTGGTAGAACATTGTCCCAATATTAGGATCATTGACATATTGGCCAAAATCACTGTGTATCTTGCTTTAGGGGTATCAGCTGAGACGTGGAGGTTTGCTATGTGGAAACTACGTCCTCAACTGTAAGATCAGTTTGATGGAGTTCTTCCATTGAGGTATTCGATGTTGCCCATTCTGATGCCCTTTTCGATGCCTCTCTCCACCCTGGATGTAAGTGTTAGAAGAAGTTATATTCCAGAAATGGGATGGAATCTCAGGCGATGCATTCACTATATAAACGAATCCTTCAAAACCTGTCTAGTGGACTTTTCGTTTGTAAACTGTCATAATTCCGAAGACTTGGATGAGAATATCAAAATATTGGTGAAGTCTTGCCCAAAATTGAAATTTCTGACCTTACACAACAAAATATCTGTTTCAACTATTAAAGAGATATGCGACTTACAAAAAGAAAACAAAATCGCTCTGAAGTTATTTCGAATAGATTCGAGGAATTATTCGGCAGAGGAATCCGTTAAAATTCATGAAGCATTTAAGTTGTACAATGACATGATTCGAAGCAGGGACTTGAGCTTTTAAGTAAAGATATTTATTCCCATAACAGAAATTTTCGATAGTGCGAAAAGAATAAGATATTTTTCAAAGAGAAATTAATTAACGGAAGACAACGTTAATAACTGAATTTAATCAGAAGACAACAGTTAATGGATTAACTTTGATGCTAGCTGAACCTGACTATAACTGAAACTATAATTATAAGGTTTAATTATCGAGCTAATAAAGAAGATTTAGCTACAATTAAATCAGTGATATTTATGTGCAAAATATCTTCAATTAGTGCAACGAGTAGTGAAGTGAAAATTGTGCTTAATTCAAATTCTAATTAATTTGGAAGAAGATGATTAGAATAACTATAGTGCGTTATTAGTGAATTTAAACATATTAGTTTGGAAAAAATATTCCTTATTAGCAGTGTTAATTAGTGATTAGTGTGCACCATTATTAAGAGAAATAAATATCAAGCATATATTTATATAGAGAAAGTTGGTGAAATAAAAGTAGTTAAGTGTGAGAACATTAACTTTATTCAACTACAGTCCTGTGATACTGTTAAGGACATTTTTACCAGAACAATTACAGTAACTGAAGAACAGTTCATTTTTCTGAGTGATATTAATTCAATCAGGAATTTTAAGAATAAATATTTTAACAAAAATATTTTAAACTTTTCCTGTGTCCTAGTGTCTTATGTCTTAAAAAGAAAAAAAAATACTACAATACTTGCACCCAGTGGAACAGAAACTGCGATGCAAAGCCATTTCCAGAATGCAGGGGTACACCACTGAACACAACCAGTGGTGGAGAAAAGGGTTCTGCTAAGTCTACGACAAGATCAAAATCAACTGAATCAACTGGTTGAAGATTTTATGAAATTTTTGTAAATGTCCGCCAAATATCATGGCAACTTAATTTTATTTGAACTTCATTAAATCGAAGAATTCATTGGAATCGAAGAATATGTTGATTTTGAAACACAGATGCTCTAAGCTCAGAATAATTACCTAAATGAAATGATGTTTGGGAAGAAACCAAAGTACTTTGGAAAAATAAATACATATATATTTCATTCAAAGTTTGATAGTGTTTCCAGGAATGAAAATAAGCAAGTACATCAATGAAAATGAATGGAAATGTAAAGATAAATTATAAATGTAAATGTTTGTGAAAATCTAATTAAATAATATTTGTAAAACTACTTATAATTTCATCCATAAAACAGATAAGGCAGCATCAATATTTTCCAATAAAAATAGTTTCTTCGTGAAGTAGTTATGTAATGTGTAAACCAATGATCCACAACTCAAGATAACTGAAACAATAAAACAAACCCATTATAGTTGATAATAAAAAACTTTACTTTCAAAAAACATTTTTTAACTTTCAAACAGTTTAAGCTTTATTTTTTTCAATGGGCTGCCTTTTTTTAGAAAAATATATAATAAAAAAAAAGAGATATTTTTTATATATAAGGGTCAGTCATTTAAAAACCAAACATATGTGATTGTAGAAATGTCTGTGATCCTTGCTAGTTATGTTCCATGTAAAGGAAGCGAGTACATTAGAGAACCTAGTTTACCTTCACTCATGATGTCACGTGTCACATGATATCACAGTGAATGTGCTGAACACCACTGGTGGCAGTGTAGTCATCGTCCTATCATAAAAATGGAAGCGAACAAAGAGAAGCAGTGCAGTGTTGTGCGTTTTTTAACAATGGAAGGTGTGGGAAGCAGGCAGATACATACACGGATGAAAGCAACGTATGGTGATTACTGTATGAGCCTCACACAAGTGCACCTTTGGCAAAAACGGTTCCTAGAGGGCTTAACATCCCTCCGTGACAATGAATGGCCAGGACAACCACAAAAAGTGACCGATAGTGCTGTAGCGCATGTGGACAAGTTGATTAGAGATAACCGGCGTCTGACTGTCGATGACATCGTGGCACTGGTGGGTCTGAGTCACAGTAGCACCCATCAAATCATCACCGATAGGCTCTTGAATCGGAAAATCTGCGTTCAATGGGTTCTCCATAACCTTCATGAAGGTCAAAAGGGCTATCGCTTGGCCATTGCTCTACAGCATCTGCAGCGATATGAGCTACAGGGTGACTTTTTTTTTGTGACATGTTGTTACAGGTGATGAGAGATGTGCCATCTTTACCAGCCTTTTAACAAAGAGGCAGCACTGACAGTGGAAACATACCGGATCCCCCCACCAAAAAAGTTCAAGGCCATGCAGAACAGTGTGGGTAAGGTAATGAGGACATTGTTCTTTGATTAACATGGCCTACTTCTCATGAGTTTCTGGAGAAAGGGGCAAATATGAATGCCATGCACTTTATAGACATGCTCACGAAGTTGCGGTGAGCAATAAAGGCAAAATGCCCTGGACTGCTCTGAAAGGGTGTCATTTTGCTCCACAACAATGCCAGCCCGCATACTACTGATGTTGTCAGCAAAGCAAGGCAGAAATTCAAGTGGAAGTGCTAAAGCAACCTGTCTACAGCCCTGACATGTCCCCTTGTGATTTTGACTTGTTCGGGGAGTTCAAATATGATCTCAAAGGCAAACGATTCACATAGAATGATGACGTGAAGGATGCAGCTCCACAATGGTTCCAGCAGCAACGCAAGGACTTCTTCCACAGAGGCATTCAGCGTCTCCTTTCACAGTGGGATAAATGCTTTACCTGTTGAGACGTTTATCCCCACTCCCAGCCATAATATTCTCCATTGCACCCATAAATGACATCAAGAGGAGAAGTCCTCCTAGACTCACGACGATGCTGGTGATTTGTAAAATCTGATAATTATCCAAACCAACATTCCAGAAATTTTCAGATTTGCAAAATCTATTTTACAAAATCTGACTGAAACATTAGTCTATAAAAAAAAGAAATAAAATCCTAAACATAAAATAAAATAATATTTGTTAGGACTAATATATAAATGTAACGATGTAGTCCTTAACAGTATACTATGAATATCCTATAGAGGAGGAGGTAGTGGTGGTTGGGGGGGGGGGGGGTTGAATGTATGAAAATGAAAGTAGATATCATAACTCCATTTAATATGTTGCAAAACGGAAACAAACCTTTTTAGCATTTTTTTATGATTTTGAGAAATTTTGCACTTTTTCGAAACCCTGTATCTTGGTACCTATGGGGTCAAAAAATAAGTTTGACTAGTGAAAATTGAAGAAAATTTAATCCTCTATAAATTACTACTTTAAAGTTTTCCGCTAAAATCAATCGTTTTCGAAAAATTTCCAAAAAAATGAAAAAAATTAAAAAATTTTGCGGTTTTTCGCCCCCCCCCCCTTAAGTTTCCAAAGGGTTTTTTTATTCGAAAAATTGGGTGTAGTACTACTGGACACCAACAAACAACATCCCAAAGTTTCGTTAAATTCGGAATTTTTCCTAGGTACCCCCTGATTTACACATATGACGACTGGACTAATAATAGAAATACAGCTTCTTTCTTTCTTGACTCTCTTTTTTGTATTCCGACATCTCCACTGTACAAGTGCTTGTTTTTCAATATTACATAGAATTTGATTAAGTAAGAATATTATATTTAAAATATTGCAACGTATTGACAATTATAGTTCTAATTGTCATTTTCGAATGAGAAATAACAGATGGTTATGAAAGGAATAAATAATCTTGAGATTCAAAAAAAAAAAAAAAAAAGGTTAAAATATTCATTATTTAATAGGGTGAATGGGAAAGGCACATAAGTCAAAAAACAATATAAAGAAAGATATACTCCCGGTGGCCTAATGGATAGCATGTTTGACTTCGGATCAGAAGGTTGTAGGTTCGATTCCTGTCGCTGACGTTTCATTGTAAAAATTATTTCTATTTTCGATAGTCACAGAAAATTGCGCCAGACAAACAGAGAAATAAAAGATTTTAGTAATATAGATTGACTTTTTCAATTGTGTTTTAAGGTGGGTTGTCACAGTATTATTTTGGATTAATGTTATATACTTGTTTTTATTTTCATTAATCTTGAATCGCATATTATTTGCAGTTCATTCTAACTGCCTTGAGTACTGCTGTAGTACGGGCAAAGAAATATGTATTATATACTTATATATCTTTTTTATACTTATATATCTTTTGAGTTCAAGAAATGACAATGATATCATCTGCATAGGCTAATAATTGTTTGATTTGTTAAATACAATCTCTTTGATCCAGATTAGCATCTCTTAATAATTATTTATGACAGAGTTACCTTCTGTGTTACCTCATTGACTTTTAAACGGACGTGAGATAGCATTCTGAATGATAACCAAACAACATTCTTTAATAAAGCTCTCACTAGTTGAACATATTTTACCTCTACTCCCATTTATAGGAAAGCTGCTATAATCTCTCTCTATTTACACTTTCAAATGTAGCTTTAAAACTTAGGATGAGATAGTACCACTCATTAATAAAAAAAATACGCACCTAGAAGGAATTATCCGATGGAGACAAAAATTGTTGGAGAGGAAGATTATGTACAGAAAAGAAAAGATTAAACTTTCAGACAAATTGAATGATTTATTTCAGAGTTACAGAGTTACAAAGTAACAAGCTCAATAAGGTGTTGACCCATCTCTACCCTGAATGCAAGCTGCCACACGACGTGGCATAGAGCGATAAAGCTCCCTGATGGTCTCCTGCGGTATTTCTTGCCAAATTTGCTCCAATTGTCGGGCTAGGTCATCCACATTCCCTGGTGGATGCAGTCGCCTTCCCATCATATCCCAGACATGCTCGATTGGAGAGAAATCTGGGGATCTGGCTGGCCAAGGAAGTGTTTTACAAGCTGCAAGGCAGGTCATAGCAACACGTGCCGTGTGTGGTGTGGCATTATCTTGCTGAAAAATAAAGCCAGGGTACTGCAAAAGGAAGGGTAGCAAAGCAGGTCTCAGAATGTCGTCGACGTACTGCTGTGCTGTAAGTGTGCCGCTAATGACGACCAAAGGGGTCCGGCCATCAAGGGAAATGCCACCCCACAACATAACTCCTGGTTGAGGGCCTGTGTGGCGTGCAATAGTGAAAGCAGGATCGGCACGCTGGCCTGGGCGTCTCCAGACACGTCTGCAACGATCGTCAGGACACAGTTGAAAGCGGGATTCATCGCTAAACACTATACGTCCCCAGTCAGCACCATTCCAACCGGATCGAGCCAAGCACCACTGTAATCTGGCCCGACGGTGTGCAGACATGAGTGGCAGGTGGCAAAGTGGTCGGTACGAGCGTAGATGTCGCTCTCTCGGCCGTCTGTAAATGGTCATGGTGGACACTCATGTGTGGGTCGCATGTCTGATGGTTGATAACAATGATTAAGGTGCTGTGACAGCTGATCTAACAATCACTCTATCTTCCCGCTCTGCTGTGGCCCTAGGGCGACCGCTACCTTCATGACGCTGAAATCTGCCATTGTCCACCCATTCCTGCCAGCATCTTCTAATCGCTGCATCTTAAATCTGCCATTGTCCACCCATTCCTGCCAGCATCTTCTAATCGCTGCATCTTTTAATTGCCATATGATGAGCGATTCTCCGATTTGCCCAACCTGCCTCTTTCAATCCAATGATACGACCTCTTACAAACTCTGACAGTTGCTTGTAATGAGCTCGAACCTGCGGCGAGGCATTTTTTGAGTCGTTGAAAGGTATCCTAACTCGCAATGCAACAGAAATTTTGACCATCAGATTGAGAATTGCTTTTTATCTACACCTGCTGAGTGCGCAGTTCCGATGCGCTGTAGCTCTCGCTATTCATTCATTGGACACCAAAGTTTAATCATTTGCATGGGCGGTCCCATTGTCTTTGCATACGAAATTTTATTACAATCGGACAGCTCCTTCTAGGTGCGTCGTTTTTTTGGTAATGAATGCATGTGCCCCGGGGTGCCAAAAAAGCAAAGAAATATATCCTTGCCCCGGGAGAAATGAGGTCTAGTTCCGGCACTGCCCGCAGAAATCCATTGGAGATGCATCGGGGGATTTTACAGGAATCATACTCTATGGAATTGCTCGTATTCCGGTTTCAGTCGTCATATTGGCCAAGTACAGCTGGGTTGCTCTATCTGTATGCCTTGTCCTGATGAATCCACACTTTCCTTTTGTCGCTGTCATACAATGCGAGAATATCGTCACGATACAAGGGTTATCTATTTCTGAGTTACAGATGTTTCAAATATAAGCTGACGATAACATACATGGTACTGTTGTTAATGTAAACCATAGGTTCCCAAGCTTTTTTCACCTACCGCCCCCTTTTAGAAAAAAAAATTACTCAGTGCCCCCTCCCCCTTGCAAATTTACCTTCTTTAGTGAACAAAAAGACAGATACAGTGACAAATTTCCTTTCATTTATGTATCTATATTTCTACCTATGTCCTACAACATACACTGCTCACAAAATTTAGGGGATTTTGCGAAATAAATATAATACACCAAAAAAACAGAGGTCTTTGAATTTATTTATTAAAGAACATCATCAGAGAAGCAAATGACACGAAAATGGAAGTTGTCTGACTATGCAAATGCGGTGCAGAATCCATTTATCGGCATTGAACAAAATGTGACAGATGGACGTTAACAATTCATGTTAACAGAATGCATGGGCCCTAGTTACGGCCCTGTCTGCAGGTTCGGATTATTTAAATGGCCTCAGGGAACATAACGACTGAAAATAGTAGACGGGCTTTGTTAAGCTTGCAAAGAGGAGTGAACAAGATCCCTGTCGTCTTAACTCCAAAGACTTCTTCAATGGAAACTGTGATGCAGAGCCATTGCCAGAATACATTGAACACAACTGGTGGTGGATAAAAGGGTTCTGCTAAGTCTATGACAAGATCAAAATCGATTGAATAAACATGAATCAAGTGATTGAAGATTTTATGAAATTTTAGTAAATGACCGCTAAATATCATGGCATCTTAAATTTATTTGAACTTCATTAACTTGTTTTTTTGGAATCGAAGAATATGTTGACATTGAAACACAGATGCTCTAAGCTCAGAACAATTATTATCTAAACGAAAAGATATTTGTTAAGAAACCAAAGTACTTTGTCAAAATAAATACATATATATTTCAATCAAACTTCGATACAGTGTTCCCAGCAATGAAAATAAACAAGTACATCAATTAAAATGAATGGAAATGTAAAGATAAATTATAAATGTAAATGTTTGTGAAAATCTAATTTAATGATATTTGTAAAACTACTTATAATTTCATGCATGAAATAGATAAGGCAGCATAAATATTTTCCAATAAAAATAGTTTCTTTGAGAAGTAGTTTTGTAATGTGTAAACAAATGTTCGACAACACAAGATAACCGAAACAATAAGAAAATAAAAACACACATTAAAGTTGATAATAAAAAATTGTACTTTCAAAAAATATTATTAAACTTTTAGACACAGTACCAAAAAAATTTATTTTTTATTTATTTATTTTTCTCGATGGGCTAAAAAATATTTAATATTAAAATAAAAAAGATATTTTTTTATATGTAAGGGACAGTCGTTTAAAAACCGAACTTATGTAATTGTAGAAATGTGTCTATGATCCTTGTGAGTTATGTCCCATGTAAAGGAAGCGAATACATCAGAGAACCTAGTTTACCTTCACCCATGATGTCACTCATCACTTGATACACAGTGAATGCAATGAACACCACTGGTGGCAGTGTAGTCCCAGTTCAATCGTAAAAATGGAAGCGAACAAAGAAGAGCAGTGAGATGTTGTGCATTTTTTAACAATGGAAGCAGGCAAATGCATACATGGATGAAAGCAGTGTACGGTTATTACTGTATTAGCCTCACACAAGTGCACATTTGGTGAAAATGGTTCCTAGAGGGCTTAACATCCCTCCGTGACAATGAATGGCCAGGACAACCACAAAAAGTGACTGATAGTGTTATGGAATATATGGATGAGTTAATTAGAGGTAACCGGCATCTGATTGTGGATGGCACTGGTGGGTCTGAGTCACGGTACCACCCATCAAATCATCACCGATAGGCTCCAGTACCTTTATTCAATTGGTTCTCCATAACCTTCATGAAGGTCAAAAGGGCTATTGCAATTTTATAATTTATTATAATTATTATTATTCCATATTTAAATGTTCTATATTTCTATATACACACATGGAAGACATGAAAGTGTCATTGTCTTGTTTATTGATTTTAAAGTGGCTTTTGATGAAGTATCGAGATTATTATTAATCTAAATTCACAATCTAAGAATCCAGCATAATACAATGTCTTGGTTTATTCACTTTCTACCAAAAAAGATGATTTCAGTTCTCTGGAAAAATGCTCTTTTCAGATGGCATCAAACTAGGATTGGATTGACCCTAGGTTCAATGTCTATTTCAACTCTTTTGAATATTTAAATGAATGATCTAATTCCTAAAATTAAAAAAAAAAAACAACACTAATAAAAAAACTGAATTATTTGCTGATAATGTTGTTTACGAACATCAGCTTGGAAAAAACAAGATACTAACTTTTAAAAGGATATGAAAGTTTGTAGTTCGTTATTAATTTTAGAGTTATTAAATGTTATTGCAAAGCTTTTGTTTTACAGACACCAGCTTGGAACAAAAAAGATAATAAACATTATAAGGATATGAAACAGACTTTTTTTACTGTTACTATGATTCTTCTTCAAAATGTACTAAAAGTCAAAATATGGAAATTAACTCAACTAAAATTGAATATTTATTATTTATATTACAACATATAAATCATGAATTAAATTTTACTATTGATGAAAACCCAAATTAAGAAAAATAAAAATGTAAAATATTTAGAAATGATAATGGTAGATAAAACTTTTCACCTATGTATAATCTAAGATGCTCAACTTGTTGTTTGATTAAACAAAATCTTTCTTACAAAATCCATACTAATATGGATTTTCTCCTTACGATTTTGAAAATATCGGATCCCAAATATCATATTTTTATGACTTATCACATGCATGCGTTCTAATGTGTTTAGTAAAAGCAACCGAATCTGAAAAGTTTTCCCACAATATTCACATTTAAATCGCTTTTCACCTGTATGTGTTCTAATGTGATTAGTTAAAGCAACCAACTCTGAAATGCTTTTGTCACAAAATTCACACATACATGGTTTTTAACCTGTATGTGTTCTAATGTGCTTAGTTAATTGGCCCGACTCTGAAAAGCTTTTTCCACAATATTCACATTGATACGGTTTTTCACCTGTATGTGTTCTAATGTGATTAGTTAAAGTGTGCGAAACTGAAAAGCTTTCATTACAAAATTCACATTTGTATGGCTTTTCACCTGTGTGTGTTCTAATGTGTTTAGTTAAAGTGACTGACAATGAAAAGTTTTTGTTACAAAATTCACATTTGTGTGGCTTTTCACCTGTGTGTGTTCTAGTGTGTTTATTTAAAGTGTTTGAATTTGAAAAGATTTTGTCACAAAATTCACATTTATATGGCTTTTCACCTGTATGTGTTCTAATGTGATAAGTTAAATGACCCGACTCTGAAAAACTTTTTCCACAATATTCACATTTATATGGCTTTTCACCTGTATGTATTCTAATGTGATTAGTTAAAGTGTTCGATACTGAAAAACTTTTGTTACAAAATCCACATTTGTATGGCTTATCACCTGTGTGTGTTCTAATGTGTTTAGTTAAATTGCCTGACGTTGAAAAGCTTTTCCCACAATATTCACATTTATACGGCTTTTCACCTGTATGTGTTCTAATGTGTTGAGTTAAAGGGTCTGACCGTGAAAAGCTTTTGTCACAAAATTCACATTTGTATGGCTTTTCACCTGTGTGTGTTCTAATGTGTTTAGTTAAACTGCCTGACATTGAAAAGCTTTTGTCACAAAATTTACATTTGTATGGCTCTTCACCTGTATGTGTTCTAATGTGTTCAGTTAAATAGCCTGACTGTGAAAAGCTTTTGTCACAAAATTCACATTTGTATGGCTTTTCACCTGTATGTGTTCTAATGTGTTGAGTTAAATGGTCTGACTGTGAAAAGCTGTTGTTACAAAATTCACATTTATATGGCTTTTCACATGTATGAGTTCTAAGGTGTTTAGTTAAAGTGCCTGACTTTGAAAAGCTTTTGTCACAAAATTCACATTTGTATGGCTTTTCACCTGTATGTGTTCTAATGTGTTGAGTTAAATGGTCTGACTGTGAAAAGCTTTTGTTACAAAATTCACATTTATATGGCTTTTCACCTGTATGTGTTCTAATATGATTAGTCAAAGTGCTTAAGTATGGAAACATTTTTTCACACCATTCACATTTGAACAACTTACCTCCTGTATCTGATGTCATGATTGCATAGAAATCACTGGATCGTCTAAAATATGAAGTTCCTTATTCACAATAACATCCCTTTAGTACATTTTGTTGGAACTGCTTTAAAATTCTGGCTTTAGTTGTAATGGAACTTTGAATTCTCTGACAGCATCTGACTTGTCATCTAAACAACTGAGTACTTCTTTAAAACATCATTAAATGGAGCTTAATTTTTCCATTTAACTGAAGAATATTTATCATCTAATACGAATAGAAAAAGCTTCAATTTTTCGTTAATATTTTTGAAGTTATCTTGACCTAGAATTCACATCATTGTTTTACTTTGGAATGGTTTCCTATTATTTTTCAGGTAGATAGTATCAACTACGATGTTCAATAATGATCTCAAAGTAGTTCTTTATAACGAAAGCAGTTACTAAAAACACCGACTGAGTCTTAAAAACCTGATCATTTACGACATAGGCCTATTTCACTTTCTTCTCTTCATAAAACCTGCTTCGAATAAACACATCCAGGAAGAAATATAAACGGATTTCTGTGCCAAAACTATACTAACTAAATAGTCTATGTTTCTATAACACTATATCTTCTCGATGACATTTGCCTTGATCTCTAGACAGGATGACAAGTTTAACCACGACGGCTTCGCAGCATAGGCTTGAAATACGCGACACAAAGGGATTATCCTTTGTGCACTTGAGAGACAATTCGACAGCAGCGCACCTAGCGGGTTGGACTCCAGAAATCAAATTTCAATGCTAACGCACGCTGCTAGATAATACCTAAAGAAGTTCATAATTTATAAATATTGACCTAGACAGAACAAGAAGAATAGGAATTTAATAAATGAATAAAAATACGAAATATAAATATAATATTTCGTCGTATAATATAAATATTTTAGAAAAAAAAAAAAAAAAATTATCTACACTATCTTGTGTAAGCAGTCTCGTTAAAAGATAATTAAATCAAAAATTACTTTTAATATCGATCCTCAATAAGGATAAGGTGGAAATATGCATTTTTTTTTCTTAATTTTTTTATTTTTTTAAATGTTAACCAATCTTATTAGTTGTAATTTTAAAATTACTCTTGTATTATTTGTGCTGGAAATTTAATATGTCCATAAAGATTAATTTAATTAATTTAGATGAAATTAGAAATTTCTTATAATCTTATTGTGTACAACATCATAAATTAATTGATTTTATATTATTTTAATACTGTTGCTA
Organism: Thereuonema tuberculata; assembly: GCA_023159025.1. Taxonomy (NCBI): domain Eukaryota; kingdom Metazoa; phylum Arthropoda; class Chilopoda; order Scutigeromorpha; family Scutigeridae; genus Thereuonema; species Thereuonema tuberculata. Next base: position 3,168 of record JAFIDM010033811.1, on the reverse strand, counting down.
TAGTAGTTTTCCCAGTTCAATTGACGAAAAAGTTTTGTTCTTAAACCAAAATTATTTTTAATTATTGAAAAGCCAAATGCTTATCACAAACCAATGCTTGTTAGACTATTGGAATTATAAAAAAATTAAAGAATTTTTAATTGGACGAATTTTAATGGGACGAATTCACAAAGAAACTGGAAGAAGATGTAGAAGGGAACAAAAAACTTCTATACAGAATGATCAGAAATAAGAGAAAACCAACTGAAGGGGCTTCAATATTGGAAACAGAAGAGGGAAATCCAATTGAGACAGCTGCGGAGATAAGGAAGCTGTGGGAGAGCTATTTTAAAAACCTTTTGAACAACAAAGAACAGGAAAATGAGCACGCCAAGGGAATCCAAGTGGAGATAAGTAAAGGTGAAAGGTCAAAAGGAAACCCACCATCATGGCAAGAATTGGAAGAGGCAGTAAAAGTAATGAAAAATAATAAGGCAGGTGGACCGGATGAAGTTACTATAGATATGGTGAAAGCTGCAGGACCGGCGGGAGTACAATGGTTGTATAGAGTGATGAGGACAGTTTGGGAGGAAGGCACAGTACCTGAAGATTGGGGAAAAGGAGAAGTGATACCGATCTTCAAGAAGGGGAACAGGAGACTGTGTAAGAATTATAGAGGAATCACCTTGATGAGCCAATGCGTTAAAGTGTTCGAAAGAATTCTCCTGAACAGAATGAAAACTAAGTGCGAAAGATTGTTAGGTGAAGAACAACATGGGTTCCGGCCAGGGAGAAGTACAATTTGATTTTTTTGATCGATTGAAAAAATCAATCGATTTGATTTTTTCAGTGAGACAGATGGTGGAAAAGAAGTGGGAATTTGGGAAGAAAGTGTATATGGTGTTCATCGACATAAAAAAGGCCTACGATATGGTGAACAGGAAATACATATGGCAAAGTCTAGAGGAACTGGGAGTGGATCCATACATAGTGAACTGGATAAGAGAAATATATAGGGTGAACCGATGTAGAGTAAGAACCACAGAAGGGCCAACTGGTTGGTTTGAAATCCAGAGAGGATTAAAGCAGGGGAGTGTTTTGTCGCCAATGCTGTTCAATATAATAATGGAATGGGTAGGAAGAAAGGTTAAGGAAAACTTACAAAAACAGAGTAAAGACACAAAGCATATGATCTTCGCAGATGACATTGTAATATGGGGTGAGAAAATTGTTGACGTACAGAGGGAATTGGATGAATGGACTCTACAACTGAAACTAGTGGATCTTGAAGTTAGCGAAGAGAAAAGTGAAGTGATGGTGGTGGGACGGGACAAAAACCTGGAAAGGGATATCTGCATAAACAACAGGGCATTGAAGATCACAGATAGTTTTACTTACCTAGGGACCGAAATAACAAGTGATGGTAGAGTGGAGCATGAAATTACAAGAAGGTTGGAGAAAGGGGGAAAGCTATACAAGGGAGTGAGACACCTGATATGGGATAAGAAAGTCCCAAGGAAGGCAAAAGAAATAATCTATAAAATGTATTACGTGCCTATAGTCACCTATGCAGCGGAGACATGGGTGATGAATGCTAGAGACTGGAGTAGACTTCAAGCTGGGGAGATGAAGTTTCTTAGAGGTATAGTAGGGAAGACTCGATTAGATAGAATGAGAAATGAGGATATCCAGGAGGAGTTGGGGGTAAAAAGTTTGAGGAAAAAGGTGGAAGAGGGAAGGCTGAGGTGGTTCGGGCACGTGAAAAGAATGGAAGATGGTAGGACTCCTAAGGTTTGGCATGAGTTAAAAGAAGAAGGGAAGAGACCAAGAGGGAGACCGCGTAAGCGGTGGCTGGATGATGTGAAGCACAGCCTAGAAGAGAGAGGCATCTCATGGGAAAGAATATGTAGAGAAGAGGCTTGGAAGAACAGGGAGAGATGGAGAGGCTTAGTTAATTCCTAGACCCACAGTTGGTGGAACGGGAAAGGATATGTATGTATGTATGTATATTTATAAAAATTGCTTAAAGGAGTGTTATAGGTAAACTTTTCTTCAATATTTAAAATTTTATATTTAATTCTTATTTTTAATTTATTTTCTATAGTTTGATGTTTATAATTAATATAAATATTATCAAAAATTTTGTACATTAACTTATTTATATTATATAATTGTTATTTTGTGAAAAAACGCCAACATTGTAATCCATAATTTAAAACAGAATCTAACAGAGATCTGAGTGTAATAAGTTTTAGTTTAAATGATACATATTTCTTACTTTTGCATAAATGCTTTATTATTTATGATATAAAAATTTTACATGATAATTATAAATATCTAGGTATTTATATTGATGATAATTATAATTGAAATAAATAATACATAAAAAAAAATAAGACATAATTCAAACAAGAAATTGCCTGTTTAATGACGTGTAAGATTATATCTTACAAGTGCATAATTTTTTTGGCTTTGCCATTCTGCCTCACACATCTCTTTTTCTTTTCATTTTCTTCACGCAGAAAACATTGTATCAGTATATTAATGCATTTTTCAATAAAAATACTGTTACAAAATTTGCACATGAAGGATATTGTATTGATATTTATAATTTGCTTTAATTTACTTTTAACATGAAGTTTACTTTCTCTAAGAAAGTACAAAAATTTGTCTTTGAAAACATGATCTATTTCCTTGTACAATACATTTGCTAATGTATTTGGAAATAACAGTTTTGCATTTTCATATTGCTTCAGCCGAATATGTGTATTTTTTAAGTCACACACATTTTCATTGTAATTTGATAATGAACTGCGGCACTTTTCCAACCATACTGACTTGTGAGATAAGCAGATATGAGATTTCGTTCGTGGAGTCCGCGCCGCTAGGAGCGCTGTAGGTTTTTGTCCCACTGTTAATCCCTTAGTGTCGCGTATTGTCGTTTATGGTATTTGATTTAACTTCTCACATAAGGACACATACAGGTGAAACGCCATTCAAATGCCACTTTTGTGAAAAAAGCTTTTCACAGAAACATCTTTTAACTTCTCACTTAAGAACACATACAGGTGAATCGCCATTCAAATGCCACTTTTGTGAAAAAAGCTTTTCACAGAAACATCATTTAACTTCTTACTTAAGAACACATACAGGTGAAAAGCCATTCAAATGCAGATTTTGTGAAAAAAG
>JAFIDM010033794.1:0-10891 GCA_023159025.1 Thereuonema tuberculata | reverse complement strand
CTCGGTGCGTCATTGTTTGTGATTCTAAGAAGCCCATCTTAAAAAAAAAACAATTTAATAGATTTATATAAAGAAAAGAATAAACATTGAAAATAAATTATAATTTATGATTCAGAAGTTACCAAGACTTTTGAGACATCAATTTCTTGTGTGAGGTGATTTATGTTGAAGAAATATTGAAAGTTGACGAAATTAAAAGAAATGCGTATTGGTTTAAATTTTTCAAATTGTTGGGTTCTCTTTGACTTGGTTGTTTTTTAATTGTTTTCTTATTTCTTTTAATTTCAGTTAAAAGATGCTTTAATGTAAGGTACGGCTTTTTTTTTTTAAACGATTTTTTTTTTCTAATTTTGAAGTCGTAGTTTATGTCAACGAATTATAATCTGTAAACTTATTCTGAGAATGTTCTTACTTGTTGTCGTTCCTAAAGTGGGCGTATGTTTCCTTTTCTCCCTTTCTACAGGCAGTGTTCTAAAAGTTTCCATTTCATAGTGATATTAACAAGTTGCGCATTAGGCATAGTCTTCTTCTGCCACAGTCTCGCGAATTTCATCCAAAAGCATAAACTCCTCGTTTCATCCGTGGTCTCGCCACGTCATATGCGAAGTCATCTTTCTGCTGTCATGTCCATTTTGCTTGAGGAACCAATGTAGCCAACCATAACTGCACTAGAATTTAAGGTCCAGGTAGGTAGCAAACCGAATGGCGACAGCGCATAGTGTCTTCATCAGGTTTCGGTGGCATTTCTTGTGAGAGCCTGATTCAAGAAGTTCATCGAGAACCTCCATCAAAAGGTTAAAACTTTTGAAGTTGGACATCTGAATTGCTCCTTTGAGTATTTGAAGAAGGGTAACAGCAATGGTGATGTCTTCTTTTGAGGCTCACATGCGAGCTCATAACACTGTTCACCAATTAGTTTGGAAAGAGGATCGAAAGTAGCGGCTACAGTGGCCTTGATCTCAAAACTATGTTAACTGAACATGTTTCGAATATTTATATGGACGAGAGTCACCTGCACCCCTCGCCTTTAATAGAATCTACGACACCAGCGCCGCTCATGTGCAGCTTCGCATTTATTAGCTGGCTTCTTTGGCGAGCGCAACCATTGCCTAATAATACATTTTCCTATAGTTTCTTTATTCCTTTAATTTCTTTATAACTTTAACGTAATTGAACAGACTGTTTAGGCTTATGTTTCCATACTATAATTTCAAAAGTAAAGTGTAATGCCATGTGTAATGTCATGTGTAATGTCAAAACCCAAACAGTATCGATAAAAAACGAAAACAAGTGAAAAAATTGTGTCCACAGCGTGCCTCGAACCCGAGTCGCCAGCTCCGTCAGCAAGTACTATTGCCGCTTCTCTTCCTGTCTGTTTAGCTCTTGTGCCGTATCGCCTTTTACGTTTCCTATGTTAAAAACCGGATTTAACGTTTCAAAAAAGGCCGGAGTTACCGTTTTCTCACTCACTATTTTCCAATACAAGGGAGGCTGGGTCACGAATCTCCCTTGTTTGATAAGGACTGTAATTTCTCCCTCCTCTTCTGTATTTAAAGACGAGCTTTTTATTGTATCATTCACTTGAAAAAGACTAAGTTCCTGTTGATATCTAATGTGCGTTTATCAAGTAAATTTATTTTATCCTAGTAAATATGTGGGTCATACTAAAAAGTTTTTACGTGTGCTAATAAGTATAGTTAAAAATGTGTGCAGGCTGAACTTTTAACAATATGTGGGTCATTTTTTATATAAAGAAGTTGCAAAATAACCGTTATGGCGACAAAGTATCGTAACACAGGCGACAAAATGTCTAATATATGACGCAACATACAGTGCTTGGTAGATTAATTCCGGGAGAACTCAACTCATAGAAATTCTCATGAGAAATTAAAACAAAAGACGAAATGGAAACTTTGAGAACACTGCCTGTAAAAGGAGAAAAGCAAACAAAAGTCCACTTTAGGAACCACAACAGATAATTACTTTAATTAATTCACAACTACATCTTACAGCCTGCAATTAAAGCCTGCGGAGAAGTAGTTGTTCCGACCCTTCTCTCCGAAGATAATACAAAGACCACTGCCACTACAGGTAAGGGTAGCTTTGAGTAAGAGTCCAGAAAGAGACGGACCTAATTAACTATCCCAATGTGACTATTATGTTTGTAACTTCGGGAAAATTACACATTGCGCACTTTGCTTCCTATATAACTGATTTATCTAAATGCTTTCCTTGCGCAGTTATCGTACTAGACATCTGTGAGGCCTAGTAATAACGACAGAATAGTGAAAGCAACTTTACTAGCTCCCATCCAATGGATACTTGTGATTGTGATCAGAAAGTGAAAAAGATACTACAGTCTTAGGAAATCAAAGAAATAGATGAAGTTTTGACATTAAACTATATAGAAAAGTGAAGAAAGAGATACAGAGTTTAAAAAATAAGAAAGCCATTGATTTTACTCAGTATGAGTATGTACACAAATATGTTGGAAACGCCAGAATTCGAACCCAGACCAAAATGTCTTAAAAAAGAAACTCCGTTAAGACCTGTGATTAATTCAAATGGATCCCTCACTCAAAATTTAAGGAGGGTTGTGAATGGAATATTGAATAAACTTTTATTATTCAAATGGTAAAAAAATTCAGGAAAATTAAAAGCACACATTACGGAGGAAAAAGAAAAAGAAAAACAAAACAAAAATTCTACTTAATGGATGTAGAGGCACGATACTCTAATGAACCAGTCGAAGAAACATTAAATTTTTGTAAACATTTTGTGTCAAGTTAATAGACTAAAAACATTCTTGACGAATTTCACTTGGATAAAGAAACATTGATGAAAATCTTGCTATTTAAACGTGGGAACAGTTATTTTAAATTTAAAGATAAATTACACTAGGCAAATGTATCGTGAACAAAACTATTTGATCTTTACTAAATCGAACATGCTTATCACGAAAATGACCATTAAAATCTCAGATTAGCTCTAGTTTCATAGATGTGGGGGGAAGGGGTTCAGAATCAGTTAGTGCTAAGAATTCATTTTGCCTGTCCTGAAATTGCCGTGCAAATCCCACATGCGTTAAACAACATAGCGTTTCTAACCCTCTTACTTGACATCATGCAGTGTTGAAAGCCTCTTCTTATCCGCAGTGCCCAGCAACAGAGAAGGGGGAGGGGAGAGATCCTCATATATGTTACATATCGTCTGCCACAGATCTTCGTTCATGGTTGAATCGTAAAAGATTGTCAATGGGCTTTGCTATTCTGATGATCTGGAGAGAACCACTAAACTACATAAATGATTGTTATTTTTGTATGACAACTCCCTTAAAACATGGTATTTCAAAGAAGAAAAAGTCAGCATTGACATATCCTAACATAAGATCAACTATGAGTCCAATGCCTCATGGAGATGGACTACGTGTTCCCATCCCACCTGATTCTTACACAGTTATTGGCGAATACAGCAGCGACTCTATGTAGGTTTGAATTGAGAAAAGCTTACCTGAACAATTTTATAACGTATTTCAAACCTGAGACAATTCCAAGGGAAGTCAATATAATCGTGAATAATCTGGGGGAAAATAAAAAACAAAAGAACAACGCAACAATCACGTTCAAATAAAGAAGAGATACACATGATGCGATCGAGTATCGATTGTTGGACAATGAACTCGTGTGCTGTTATAGTTGTGTTGCGACTGATGGTTTGTTAGTCAACGAATGAAGAACGAAAAAGATGGTGGAATACGATGACAAACAAGGATGTATTAGGAAGTCTTATTCGCTAAAAGATGCAAGGGAATATCGAAGATAAATATTCCTTGTTTCTGCAAATAAGTAGCTCATAGACGCAAGAGATACGTGCCGGAAAACGGATTTGAAGTTCAAGTAAACCGAAAGGATTAAAGGAATAATCTGGGTTCGAAAGCTCATCTTCAATCGGATACGAAAGGCTGTGATTTCGAAGACATCGTCAAGCATCCACTGAAGGCGACTCAATGTTGGACGATCAGACCGAAGATGATTGAACTTCAGCAAATTGTAAGTAATCTTTGATTTACCTCACACGGATCGGGCATAATACACGAATACCGTTATTGTCACTTTTCTTCAAGAAGAACAGATTAACAGACACCAGTAAAGGTTACAAAGTTAAAGATTCATGACATTAATACAAGTGTAGATAAAGTTGATACAAAGAGACTTTTAGTTATCTCATTTAAGAAGAAAGTTACACAAGTCTATAAATGGATAACACAGAACACTTCGTATTATGAGACGTAGTTTCATGCAAGTGAAATAGACTAAACATTTTTATGTAAAAGGAACATTTAACAGAATATATATTGATTTGTCTTTGTTTTCTTTTATAAATGTTAGCTACACATAGGAGTTATTTTAACGGGTTGTACGAACACTCTCTGCCGGAGTAAAGGTTTTAAAAAATAACAGCTCCATTAGCAAGCATTAAGTACGCTTCACTCTAATGCTACTCCATCACCTTCTAAACCGAGTGCATCGAAAGATCGTGATTTCCAATGTAATGAGGAGTCTACACAGCAACACAAAGTAACACTGTGTGAGTTGAATGATCTGGTAAGAGATTTAGAATTGCCTAAAGGTAATGCAGAACTGTTGGCATCTAGATTGCAGCAGTGAAATTGTCTTGACCATTCGGTAAATGTCAGTGTGCTCCGTGAACGCTACACTCCATTCCTACCCTTTTTCACCAAACAAGATAACTTGCTATTTTACACTGATATTGAGGGTCTCAAGAAAAAGCAAGCTCTGAAAATTAACTATAAAAGTGATGAATGGAGATTTTTCCTAGATTCATCAAAGATAAATCTAAAGGCTGTACTTCTACACAATGGTAACTTGTTTCCATCTGTACCAATTGGTTACTTGTTTCCATCTGTACCAATTGATTACTCAGCCTACATGAAGGAAACCTACGACAATCTGAAGCAACTGTTATCCAGAGTAAACTATGAGAAGTTTAAGTGGCAAATTTCCGGTGATCTGAAAATCATTGCCGTATTACTTGGCCTGCAACAGGGTTACACCAAATTCTGTTGCTTTTTGTGTATATGGGATAGTCGTGCCAGGGCATGCCATTACAAACACAAGGAATGGCCTATGCGTCAATCACTTGAACTATATGTTTTGATAATGTTATTAACAAAACATTTGTAGAATCCAGAATTGTTGGCAGATTACTGCTGGACATTCATCAGAAAATCACCAGCAACAGAATACAAACGGCAGGCAAAGCGATTGCGCCTTCGGAGACATTCCTCCAGGGGAAACATTAAGGTAAATACATGCCTTATGCTTTTAAGGATAGTTATGATAAGATGAGATATCTAAAAAACTAGAGCTAAATATGTACTTTAGTGGCCATTTTCATGTTTAGCACACTCGAGAACATAAAGATCAACTATTTTCATCAAAAATACAGAGAAAAAGTTTAATTTTGTTCCCTAGTGTTATTTAAGCAAATAAGAGGCTTTCCAATGGGAAGTCCCTTTCTGGAACGGTTTGTAATAATATATTAATTGGCTGGAGTACAACACAATCTGTAAATGGAACAAAGCTCAATATAAATAGTAGATAAAGTATGCAGATGATGGTAATATGGCAGTACAAAGAGTCAGTTAACAAATTTTTTTAAATTGTTTGGAAAAACAATTAAAATTCATTGGAAGAAGAATTTTGTTAAAAATTACATTTTTTAAGCACAGTATACAAATAAAAAAAGACTATTGTAAGAAATTATATTAAAAGAATAGATAATATACAAAATGATAAATTGTGGAAAAATAACATTTACACAGTATAGATAAAAGATAGATAAAAGTAGATTCTTTAAAGATAGGTTAGAAAAAGACAGTAAAAGTTGAAAGTATTATTATTATTACTTTTAGTGAATGTGGGCGGCAGGAAGCCAAGCACTGCGACCTGAAAGATCTATTGTGCTAAACCCACGGAAATGAGGACAGATGAAAGAAAGACTGAGAAAGTAAGTTGGTAGGCTCGCAAAGAAAACAAGAGAACCCCGAGAAAACCCACCATGCGCGGATTGTCCACCATCACGAAACCCACATGAGAACCGAACCCGGAATTCAAAGATGTGAGGCCAATGTTATAGCGACAACGGCAACCGCGCGGCCAAGTTGAAAGTAAATACAGTAAAGTGATGAAATTAGCATTAGAGATTAATGTTAATAAATCAGTCTAAGAAGTATTTATAGACAACAATATTAGATTGGTAAATTAAAGAGCTAATAAATTAATAAAACAGAAAACAGATCTACTTTAATTAATGAGATCAATTACTGATTATAAACTTAAATTGGGTAGATTACAAACTTAAATATAGGGATTGTAATAAGATCTGTTATTGTAGCACGGGGAAACCCTTAAAGAACGGGTATTAGAACACATAAGGGCTTATAAGAGTGGGAGAGCCAAAATATCAGGTTGGGCTGATCATTGTAGGGATTTGAAGCATTCAACCGGACCAAAAGTAGAAATCTTATATTACGTACCACAAGAAAAAGACAGATTAAAGCTAGAGTTTTATATAATTAATCAAATTCCATGTATTAATAAAGATAAATCTTTAAAAGTCAGTGATATAACATAAGGACGATATAAAAATTATATTAAAAATAAAGAAATTTTTAAGTAAATTAAATATTCATTTATCACAAAAATAGTATAAGAATTGCGAGTTCTGTATTGTAAACACGGACGGTTCCTGTACTGTCTGTACGTACATGTTGCATTGTAACCATTTTTAAAATGTATCATAACGAATTCAGTTGAGGAGGAAAAAAGACATTCTTGTCCTCAGTTATTCAACGTGAAGAAGTTTTCTGATAAAGAAAATGAAATACGATGTTGTTATTAATGAAATACATTTTAGGAGTATTGTGTATCAAATATATCTATCTATCTATCTATCTATCTATCTATCTATCTATCTATCTATCTATCTATCTATCTAATACTTTTAAACAAGAAAAATCTTGTAAATTTTACCTTGAAAACGGGATTAAGGATTTTCATGAAATTGTGAGGTCTACCTTTTTTCTGATGAGATAAAGTGATTTAGTTAGGTCTGCACTTCCGGTAACTTCAATAAGGGGGTAAAGTTTGGGGCTGCTACCTTAGTTCCAGGTTACGCAAGCCTTCCTGACGCAAATTTCCAGTTTGTCCGGGGATATAGTTGAATGGATGTTCTGCAACGTGTTTCTTGATTAATTTTTTTACTTTATATATTAGAAATTCGCCACGCCGGCATGGTCGAGCGGTCTCAGGCGTCGGTCTACCGTGAGGCCAGTGTGCTGGCGTCCGGGTTCAAATCCCGGTTGTGAGCATGGATGTTTCAATTTCCTTTCCTGTGTTGTACAGCCTCTTCTTCACTTTCTCTTCGGTCTGACGTCATTCCGTAATGGCGTCCTGGAAAAAGGCAACGGGAAACCATTCCAGTATGTGTTCCCAAGAATAAGTTACGGTTGCTCCTAGGGGTCACCCTTCAGGGGTCACTAGGGTCCGTGAACTTTCAACCAATCTGCGGATTGAATTACTGTGTATGTATTAGAAATTCGCTTTCAATGCGTTTTTAGGTGTAATGAAATAATAATTTTATTTTTATCTGTAATAAAATAATAATTACCTAATAATAATTTTTAAAACTTTTCTCTTTCCCCTTGTCCCGAAAGGGGGTTAAATCCTTATCTTTAAGATTCGATATTGTAAAATCGGACAGTGGTCTGACGTATCCCTTGGATAATATTCGCTATTAAGTTATGTTTTTTTAGTTTAGAAAAACAATGGTCTAGGCACGTATTTGATGTATGTAGTTGAGTAGTAATATTAACTGAAGTTTTGTAAATATTATTATCTAATTATATATTTTTTTAAAATATTTTATAGAGGTATTATTCAAATTTTGGTCGGATCCCGTTATTCGTTGTTTTTTAATTTTTATTTTGTTTTTCAAATTTTTTAAATAAAATTAATAAAAAATTTGAACTTTCGTAAGTAAATGAAAATGTATTTTTCAGTTCTAATATACTTACTTCTTTTTCTATGCATTATCTGTAAATTAGAAAGAGAATTTGGAGATATTTCATTTTCTAATGATAAGATACAAGAAGACGAATTTCAGTTGGTTTTCTTATAAGTTGATTTTTTCTTTTAAAGAATTATACTCACTGTATTTACTGACTTATGAAAAAAAAAAAAAAAAAGAAATTGCATAAGGTGGAGTAAGTTTTTAAAAGTTTAACGTGCAGAGATATATAGGTTTCTTTAGCCAGATATATCCTTGATGGTAGCTCAGAGTGCGAGATAAATACGCGAAAATGATTTCAGCTTCCCGTAATGGCCGTCGAGCAAAGTCAACGCAACAATATAAATAACCGCACGGCCTCAAATTTTTGGTCAGAGCAACCACCGGGCTCAAAAGAATTCAAGCAAGGATTGAGAACCTCAAAAAACTTTGAACTACCATCAAGGATATATCTGGCTGAAGAAGCCTAATAAAGCTGAAACAGCTGTCCCAGATTCGTAACTTTTGTGAATTTCGTATATACGTTTTTTCATTTATACGTTTTTTTTTCTCAGTCCCTTGAAAAACGTATAAACGGTGCTCCACTGTACTATGATTTTAGTGAAATTCTAAAAAAATGTAGCATTAAAATAACGCACCAGAATAAACAAAGCTACAGTTACTTGGAGACAGTGAGAGCTGACCAATCCAAGCCGGCGTTATATACAACAACCAGCCAATCGCCGGTAAGGTACATCTCTTTTAAAGGAAAAGTTTAATCACTTGCAGTGTTTTATGTTTACATGTTTGATGACAAACAGCGTTATGTTTATAAGTGATAATTTTCCTGCTAAGTATCTGCATATCATATCAAATCAAATCTGTTTTTTTTTTTTTAATTTTTATTTGGTGTGCGTTGGAAGAGGGGTAGTCTCATACGGCGAGTATATCCCAAACTCTATATTTTAATTGGAAAAATGGGGGTCGTCTTATACGCCCAGTCGTCTTATACGCCGGACAATACGGTATATGTTTTTTTTCATCTACCTGAATTGTTTATCCTTCCTTCTCCTGGTATTATATTTATCTAGTTTTAGCAGTGGAATTCTTGGGCCCAGCGGTTCCAGCAGCTAAGCTTTATCTTCATCACCTACCTATTGGGTGTAAGCTTCCTAGTGCATTATATTACACTCTATTTCGTATCTCATACTGAAATACAGGGTGATCCGTAACAATAGTTAAAGTTATTAATTTTGAAATCTCACATAACATTTTAATCATTACTTGGCTAGCATATTTCGTAGTTCCAAATAACATTTTTTCTTAGGAATTGCTTACCAGAAACTTTCTATTATATATACTTTCTATTATATTTCCGCCGCGCTGGTGTGGTCGAGCGGTCTCAGGCGTCGGTCTGTCGTGAGATCAATGTGCCAGCGCCCGGGTTCAAATCCCGGTAGCGAGCATGGATGTTTCAAAAATTTCCTTTCCTGTGTTGTAGCCTCTTCTTCACTTTCTCTTCGGTCTGACGTCATTCCTTAATGGCGTCCTGGGGAAGGCCACGGGAAACCACCCCAGTATCTTTCCCTTGTAATTCTAGGGAGTCTGCTAAGGGTTCGCCGTCTTGGGAACACTAGCGCTCCCTGGAGCACGGATGCTTCGGCAACGAAGCTCGCACTTCGGTGCGAACCGACCACACACACACATTATATTTCCACTACAGTTTTGTTTTACAGTTTTGATATTGAAGACTTTGTTTGGTTAGGGTTGACTATTGCATTCGTTATCCCAAAAGCATATCTGCTGATTTACATTGTTTCGTCTTTATTTAACTTACTATAGATTCGTTTAGGTAGATTGCAGGAGTTGTGGTTTTGTTTTTTTCTAACTTAATGTTTCACCAAATCTGGTTTTTAGGGTTAAAAGAGAAGGAAATATCGTATAGAATAGTAAAGGTAATCTGAAATATTTTTATTCCTAATTCAATCGTTTTCAGAATGTTTTCAGATTCTCCAACAGTTACTTCTTTTCTGGGAATAGAAGAATAACTAGAAATTTACATAAAACGGGAAGAGACTCAGTCAGTATTCACAGAAAGATTCCTTGCATTTATGTTTGGGATAACATTTTTTTATTTTGGTTGAATGTTTTTGTCTTAGGTCCACGCTTTTTTCTTATCTCCTTTCTACTTATTGTTATATCAGCAAATATATAACATCTCAGCAAAATATATTGTACAAAATATATTTGAGCAACTTTTAGAAAAAATGCCTTCTTTAATTTTTCAAGCTTCCTAAAAATTTAAGTAATTATAGATGTCTTCATATCATAACACTATCTCGACAGATCTTAATATAACAATCATTTATCACTGACTTTAATAATATTGTTACCGGTCGATTTGGCCACTTCCCCGTCTTTAGGAGTCGCCTCATCCAACCCGGTTTCCCTGTTCGAAGTCGAACAGTCTGGAGGCAGGAACGAGACAGCGAGCGGCCTTAAATGGAGGAGCAGAGCCGTTGAGAGGCAGTTCGTTTTGTCGGCCAGCAGCCGCGGGCAGATACTCCACCCGGAGACAGCAGCCGAATTCGTTCGTGGGCAGGTGCCCAGAGAGGAGTCCTCCACTTGGAGAGAGAGTAGCAGATTTGGACAGTGGCAGACTGCCACAGGAAGATCTCCAATCCGGAGCATAGAGTTAGTTCGTCAATGGTTACCAAGCCACGGGAAGGTCTCCAGTCCGAAGATAGAGAAGAAGCGAAGCCGAGGGAATCGCCCCTATTGCCGAAGAAATCCTGAGTAGACCGGTGGTCGTTAGAAGGCT
>JAFIDM010033793.1:0-10891 GCA_023159025.1 Thereuonema tuberculata | reverse complement strand
GTTTCATATTCTACAATGAAAATATGGTATAAAATTCAAAACTCTATCGAAATCCTTTCCCTTTCAAACTTAAAAGAAATGGAGTTACGCTTTTGGGCAAAAAAAGAAAGACAAGTTGAAATGGTTTTAAGAATCAACAATCTAATTTATTTATGAAGTCAACTTTATATCATCTCTGTAGGGAAAATCTATTTTAATACAATATTAAATATAATATTTATGAATTTTCATTTTGATAGCAGCGTTAAAATTTTTTGTGACAGTTCTCTGATCCAATTCAAACATCTGTCCACTGTGACTTTGGGAGCTTTCACTATGCAGATGATATTTGTATATGGAATCCAAATTTTGTCTTGTGTACAGGGTCAGGAAAGTAAATGGGACTCTGCAAGTGACATACAGTTAATTTAAACGTCGTTATTTTCATCTGACTGTTGAATTATATGCCCTACATGCCATTCCTTCTGTTGACAACTCAAAGGTGTGTTTTTGTTTATTTATGTGCAGTCGTTGGTTTTCATTTATTAAAATTTACTTATATTCACTTAATTAGAATTAAGATGTAAATTTATGTAAACCAGAGGGGCCCAACGCGCGGACTGCTTCTTAATACCATTTCAACTTGTTTTTGTTTTTTGTCCAAAAGCGAACTCCATTTCTTTTAAGTTTGACAGGGAAAGGATTTTGATAGGGTTTTGAATTTTATACCATATTTTCATTGTATGAATATGAAACTCTGGACAAAATTTTAACTTTAAATTCAATTGTTTACGTTACTAAATAGTCGAGTGAAAATAAGCCAAATTTGCTACTTTTCACTTTACTGCCAATTTCAGAACCTCGTATTTTTTTAAATAACTAATGGAATTGCTTAATATTTATTTTATGTATCAGAAAGTACCTATAGAGTTTGTTTAAAATTTCATACGTATCCAAGCTTTATTCTCAAAATCTATGAAGGATTAAAAATTCACTTTTGTTTTCGATAACATTACAAAATGTCTACTTTGTAAGCCTATCTCAGGAAAACTAAAAGACTCAAATTAATTTTAATGTATTATTTATTATGATATATATATACATACTTTTAGTTTATGAAAGCTTGTTTTTCTGGCTCTTAAGATCGTAATTCGCGAAGGTGATAAAGGAATTTTAGAATATTATAAACGCAAAAAGAATTTAAAATAGAATTAAATGATTACAAGAGATTATTGTAAATTCTTGTTACTGACTAAATCAAAATACATGTTTTTTGGAATGTTATGACCGATAATCAAAAAGTGGTGGAAAATATTTACGCGGGAAAGTTTACAGAAACACGTTAACAAAGTAAATGAAAATCCATTGAATCACGACTATTTAATCGAGTAATTAAATTTGCAATCATGTTTAGATTTTTTCTTGAAATGAGGGTTTTATATGATTTAAAAAAATTAAAAAGAAATTATATATGGTTATTTTAACATATATGTCATTTAAAAAAATTGTAGTAGTTATCTTACCAGTGTCTTTCAAGTCTTGAATGCTGATTATAAAATCCCCAAAATCAACTATTCTTCTTGTTTTTAACTCTGAGTTTCTTGTCCTTTTTTTCTGTTTCAACGAAATGTTCTGGAAGGAAATCCAAATCGCTTTCGCTTTGAAGTTCAGGAACTTTGCTAAATTATGTAAAAATAGAAAATCAATCTTGTGTTTGTTTGTTTTTTAGGTAATTTTCATTTACAAAATGTGATGGAAAATTAATAATTTCTTGACTTACGTTTCCTTGATTTTTTTTCTTATTCAAGTTGGCTCCTCTGTTATTTTTTTTTTCTCACCTGAGAAGGGTAGCGTCAGCCGGTTTTTCGCGAGATATATCTTTCAGACATCAGGGCTCAAAGCAGGAAAGTGGAATCATTGCAAAATTTGGGGTGAAAGATTAGCTCTGAGGATTAGAATGAAAATCTTTTAATTATGCCTTCCAGTAAACTTTGACATTCCTTTTTCGACTCTGACACCATCTGGTGTTCAGATTTGAAACTAATTTCTTACGGCAAATTCTGGACGAATTTTAGTTGGGATTTTTTAATTAAAAATATGCAATATTTCGACAATTAAAAATTATTATATGAGTCTTGAAAGTCTTATTTCATTTTGGCTGTGAAAATTTCAATCGAATTTAAGAGAAAAATATAAAAAAAAAAATCGAAAAGATGAAAATGAAAACTACATATTCAGTTTTCTTTTTTTATAAAAAAAAATATAAACAAAATAAGAAAATTATACCAAACATTGGAATTGTAATTAGTTACTATATTTTATTTTAACTTTCAATACAAAAAAAAATCCATTGGTGATCTTACAAATCTAAAGAACTTTTTTTTTTTTTACGGTAAGTTTGGACGTTATTATTATTAAAACTAATATATTAAAATTAAAATGCTTTGAAAAAAATAAAACTACAAAGCCTTCACTTATGTTTTACAAAATTTCAGATTTTTATCTGTTATAGTGCTTGAGATATACTAAGTTATTGAGGACTCGAATAACGAAAAAAAAGCCTGGGAGTCTTTACCCTCCCCTTAGCTTCGAAAGAAAGAACTGGATTGAGTTGTTAGTGTACTGAGTGGACATTGTCGACTAAACAAGCAACTATGGTTAATGAATCTTAAAGAATTCCCCATTTGTAGAAGTTGTCCTTCTGGGGAAAAAACATATCCTCTGTGACTATAGTCTGTAACATATAGAAGACAAATGGGACAGAGCAGATTTCGGGTCCCCAGCGGACACAACACACACAGAAGAAGACGAAAGAAACAACCATGCCACGACCGGGATTCGAACCCAGATACTGGCGCATTGGACGCCACGGCTGGCCGCCGCCGAGACCGCACAACCACGCCAGCACGGCTATCCTCTGTGACTGTGTGATTATTTCATAGCATTCAGATATAAATCCTAAGTTCATATTTTCTGAAACCAAAGGACCTTTTTACGATCCCAATAACTAAACTATCGGCATTTGCTTTAGTTATTGGACAAAAATATCTTTGCTACCATTTTATTGCATCACGTAATTGCATTACATTACTATTAATATTAATCGTAGGTTTCTAAGTGGATGACTTTCATTACAACTTTTAATGAATATTTGTGTGATAAATATTAATTTTAAGTGTTTAAATGTGTGAATATATTGTATATTAAGTATTTTAATGTGTATTTTTATTGTATGTAATTTTTTTTAACTGAAAATATGGCTAACTTATCAGTTCTCAGGATTTTGTTAATCTGTTCTCTTGATTTGTGATAATATTTATAGGAAAGTTTATCGGGTCTTTCCCAAATAAGGACCAAAAATCACTCCTTTAAAATATGAAACTGAAACCTTAGTTGCTTAGTGACCTTTATTTTCAGTATCTCTCAATAGATGGCAGCATCAGTCCGGTAAATAGAGAGTGCTCATGACAATAATCGATTTCTTACAAGTAGGTTTCCAGACTATCATTAAATTACGGTTTAAAAGAAACCTTTTGTCGCAGAGAGGACTCTTCATCGGATGGTGATTGAATATTACTCTCCGTGTTCCTACTTTCCATTGCTGGAAGTAGAAACAGGAGGGAGTCGAAATATACATATTTCCGCCTTTTCCTCGCCGCCATTTCAGCTGCGGAATTTTTCTGGAGATCTAGCTCCCGACGGAAAGATGTCTTTATATTTTTCCATTTTGACTGAAGGTCTTTTCCTATTGACTAAAAAGATTAAATGCCTTAGATATTTAAATCATTTAGATTACGTTTCTGACGTATTCTAATTAAATTTTGATATTGTAACCTTCAGACTCAAACTTTTAAGAAAAATATTAAAAATGAAATTTTCCTGTTGGGCTCTGAGGTTACTTTTTAATAAACTTGTAGTATCGTATAGTTTTTATTTTATTTAATGTTTCATTATTTTAACTTTGTCCAGTTGCCTTTATATTTCGTGTACTGGTATTCTGTAAGCCGGAAACGCATACGGATTTAGTGGTCAGCAGATGGCTGAATAATCTTATAATTACCCCAAAAATAGAACTTTTTGGAATTTCCCAGAATCGAGGGGATTAACCCGTACCTGTTTAGAAAGGTATAAATAGAGGGATTTTGGAGAAAAAAGCTCTCTTGATCAACGGATGGGAAGGAAAGACTCGACACGGCGTTGACACGGCTCGCAACGGTCCCTGACTTAGCTGTTATACTGCAGGTGATATGATTCCGTCGAATGCTAGAGGAACACATCTAGAATTTCTCGACGCTGTAATGTATTTCTCGATCACGCTGGAAGGAAACAGTTTTAAGTGCAGGGAGACGCGATGCCATGGGAGCAAATACATGATTCTATAAACTAAGAAAAAAAAAGGAACTGGACAAAGGAAGTAGGTTTTTTTTGTAATTTATTTGTAAATAGATAGTAACTGATTTTTAATTAAAGTTTCTCTTAATATTAATCTTTATTATAGTTGTTTCATTTATTTCCTAAACTGTTTTTTTATTATCCATGTTCCTTTATTTATTACAAAATTATTTATCTAAGGCTTCCCGTGTTTAAACAAAACACATCAAGAAGTTACAATATACTAGGATATAGAGTTTGTTTCGGGGTTTAATATTGAATATAGAAGTGGAGGTTTTGCTTTAATTTTTTATAGCTGAGTATGATAATATTTTGTTAATAAGAATAATAATAGCAGTATTATTTTGGGGGGGGGGGATAACTATGAGATTATTACATTTACGATAATTGCATGTTTTTTCTCTTTTGTTTTTATTTGAGTTCGGGAATACTTCCACGTATACATTACGATAAACTAATAAATTTAGCTTGAAAAAAAGCTTCTTCCTATGTCATTAAATTTTTTTCTTATATTTTTATGATTAAAAATTATTATTGATGTATCCTGTAATTATTAAAAGAATTGAACTTTTATAAGATACTTTCAAGTATCTGCTTTCCTTATGCAAATTCATTATTTTATAGAACGAAGAGGGCCCTTATTGAATTTAGTAATCTTAACTATAGCAAATAAAATAATAAGAAAATATAAAATTAAAAAAAGTGTTAGGATGTAGTTTTGGATATAAAATTTATTGAGAATGAGATGAATATCAATATTTTGGGGAACGATAGAATAGAATAGAATAATATATAGCAGTAATAAAGAGGCCAAAAACGGAATAATAAAAATTTTTAAAATTTCAAATAATCTTCTTTTTAAGGAAATTTCATTTGAAGCTAAAGAAGCAATATAAATAAAAAAGGACTAGTATTCCCCCCCAAGAAAATTAGAAATAAAATGTAACTGAATCGATAAGACATATTAAGTACTCTTACTAGGATGGCTAAGATTATTGTCTGTGAAATAATAACTATTAAAATAGAAAGGGGTGAGAGAGAAAAGCAAAAATTACTGATAAACTAATAGATAAAGAAATAAGAAGGATGGTGTTTTCTTTTGTGGAATTTAATCCAAGATTAAAACCGAATGATAATATATTGTTTTGCTTGTCGATATATTTTTTTTTTTCTAAAATAGTTTCTGTAAGTAATTGCAAGTATTATTTTTTTTTTTACAGATATCTAGCGACGGGCAGTAGTTTTATTTCCCTGCACTATGAATATCGTCTTGGGGCCAGTACCATCCGTGAAATTGTCAAAGATACGTGTGACGCACTATGGGAAGGTTTAAAGCAGAGTTACATGCCACGGAAAGAGAAGGACGACTGGATTCAAATTCCCAAAGAATTTTTTGAGAGAACTAATTTCCCAAACTACATCGGAGCTGTTGACGGGAAGCATGTTAGGGTAGTTAAGCCAAACAGAAGTGGCTCACAATTTTTTAATTATAAAAACTACTTTTCGACTGTACTAATGGCTGTGACAAATGCCGACTACTGCTTCAGTAGTCTACTACTGCTCATTTGGATCAGGAAGTGATTCAAATATATTTAAAAATTCAATTTTTAATTATAAAGGTTACTTTTCGACTGTACTAATGGCTGTGACAGATGCCGACTACTGCTTCATTTCAGTTGAAGTGGAGTAATTTGGATCAGCAAGTGATTCAAATGTATTTAAAAATTCAAAGTTTGGGAAGATGTTACAGGAGAAAAAATTAAATATACCTGGGCCTTCACGTCTACCAAATGACGACGTAGGAGAAAGCATACTGTTTGTACTTGAGGCGACGAAGCCTTCGCTTTATCTGAAAACATATTAAGACCATACCCAAACAGACATCTACCACCATTGAAGAGAATTTTTAATTACAGATTATGAAGGGCTCGAAGAATGATGGAATGCAGTTTTGGCATTCTAGCCAATAAATGGCTAGAAATAAATAAATGTCAATTAATGCCAAGCCTGAATTGTGTGACAGCTTCATCAAAGCTGCCTTTATCCCACACAATTATGTACGGCATTCAATTTGAAGACAATCAAAATGAATATCCCTTACAAAACATTGAGCCACTAGGAACTCGAGGAAATAATAAAGGCATGAAGGTGAGAGATTATTATGCCAACTATTTTACCTCACCCCACGGCTCAGTTCCCTGGCAGTATAACAAGTTGTAAAATGTGCTCCTCCTAAAAAATAGTAAAATTTTTTATTTCATTTTCTGTTATTTATTATAACGCTTTAATCTATTTACTGTTTAACTATTTATCTATGTTCTTTATTTCATTGTTTTGAGTTATAAATAAATTAAATGATGATTCGCATATTACTTAAATCTGCACTCAATTTTAATTCCACATTTCAATGTTTCATTTCTGTTTCTGAAGAGGAATATTTTAAGTACGGTATTTTTTGGGGGAGCTATTCTCATTCCGGGTGTATTTCTTTGTGTTGTCACTTATTTTTATATCATAACTGAATAAGATTTTTTTTTTTTTTTTATTTTGTTTCTTATTGTCCTTTTCTTCCCCTCCAAAAAAACCAAATTTTGAATCGTGTTTATTAATAAATTGATTATTTTTGAGACATTAAAAAGAATAAGGATTCAATTACTTATTAACCAATTTAAATGAAATTATATTATAGTCAAGAAATTAAACATACTCTTTTCAACACGCTCCTCAGATGAAATTTCCAATCGGGAATTACACATTCCGCCACTTCATTCCAGAGCCGGTCTTTTATGTTTTTATTGCTGAACTCTGCCATTGTTTTTTGATAGAGTGCAGGTCTTTTTTCTATCTCTCCAATAAGCAATTGAAGTAGGACGTCATGTTCAGCGTTGTGAAGTGAAGAAGCATAACGTGGAATTCTGAAATTGGGGGTTTTTGTATACCTGATGCGGGCCTCCCCACGCGACGGGATTAACAGCAGGACAAAAACCTACAGCGCTCCTAGCGGCGCGGCGTTCACGAACTGCTTATCTCACAAGTCAGTATGGTATATGGTTAAAATTAAATTAAAGCAAAATATAAATATAGATACAATATCCTTCATGTGTAATGACTGTAATAGTGTTTTTATTGGAAAATGTATTAATACAATGTTTTCTGCGTGAAGAAAATGAAAAGAAGATAGAGATGTGTGAGCAAGAATACCAAAGCAAAAAAAATTATGCATTTGTAAGGTTTGATTTTACATCATTAGACAGACAAATTCTTGTTTAAATTATGTCTTATTTTTATTCATTTGTGATATATTGTGATTGTACATCCATGGACTTTGTAAATAATTATAAATATCTAGGTATTTACGTTGATGATAATTATTATGTAATGTTTTTGTAATATCATAAATAATAAAACATATATGCAAAAGTAAGAAATATGTATCACTTTAAACTAAAACTTACTACACTCAGATCTCTGATAGATTCTGTTTTAAATTATGGATTACAATGTTGGCGTTTTTTCACAAAACAACAATTATATAATATAAATAAGTTAATGTATAAAAGTTTTGATAATATTTATATTAATTATAAACATCAAACTATAGAAAATAAATTAAAAATAAGAATTAAATATAAAATTTTAAATATTGAAGAAAAGTTTACCTAAAAGACTCCTTTATGCAATTTCTACAAATATAATTTTCTTTAATTTTTTTTATAATTCCAATAGTTTAACAAGCATTGGTTGGTGACAAGCATTTGATTTTTCAATAATTAAAAATAATTTTGGCTTAAGAACAAAACTTTTTCGTCAATTTGAACTGGGAAAACTATGATAGCAATAGTAATAAAGTAATATAAAATCAATTAATTTCTGATATTATACACAATAACATAAGAAATTTCTAATTTCATCTAAATTAAGTAAATTAATCTTTATGGACATATTAAATTTCCAGCCTATAATACAAGAGTAATTTTAAAATTACACCTAATAGGACTGGTTAACATTTTAAAAAATAATGAAAAAAAAAATGTATATTTGCGCCTTATCCTTATTATGGACCGATATTAAAAGTAATTTTTGATTTAATTATCTTTTAACGAGACTGCTTACACAAGATAGTGTAGATAATTTTTTTATTTTTTTTTATTTTTCTAAAATATTTATATTATACGACGAAATATTATATTTATGTTTGGTATTTTTATTCATTTATTAAATTCCTATTCTTCTTGTTCTGTCTAGGTCAATATTTATAAATATGAACTTCTTTATGTACTATTTAGCAGCATTGAAATTTGATTTCAGAAGGCCAAGCCGCTTGGTGCGCTGCTGCCGAATTGTCTCTCAAGTGAACAAAGGTTAATCCCTTAGAGTCGCGTATTATCATTATGGTATTTGCCTCCCCTCAGTTTGTTCTCCCTTGAGAGACAATATGGAATCGGAACAAAAGGAAAAATCACACTTCCGTAATAAAATAAAAGACAGTTCTAGTGAACAGTCATTGCTTAATATTCGAGTTCTTCATTTAAAAGATGGGACTTGAGTCCTGTACTGGCTAAAAATTAGCCATGTATCTAAAAGTTCTGTCACATGTTTAAGATAGTATCAGCAGAAATAGTATAAATATCTTAATCAAACTTTAAATGAAAGAGAATCTTATTGAGTCGGTTTGATCTTAAATGTATTACCCATTGATATCTGTAAGTAAGTTTTTTTATAAGGAAAAAGAAAATACGATATTTATCTCAATTTAAAATTCCTGTTTCGCAATTTATCACATCAGTATTAAATTTCTAAATAATATTATAATCTTGCTTTAATTAAACAATTGTTGCCACTGAAGAATAAAAAAAATATTTCTGTAATTATTAGTTATATTTTTTATTAACCCATTCACAATGACATAATCACAATTATATTTTTATTATCACATTCTGGAAAATATTAAAAAAATTTTAAATACTATAAAGGTTTTTTTTATGATTGATTTTTTTTTTTTTTTAATAATAATTTTCATGGCTTCCCAAGCGGTGTTTGGCAATTTGGGTGCCTTTGAGCATTATCGCACAATATATACAAGAAAAGGGTGGATCTCGACGGGGGTGAGTGATTCAACAGGGAAAAGAAAAAGGATTTTCGGGAAAAGTGGTCGGCTCAAATGTGTTACAATTGGAGTTCACTTCAATCTACAACAATATAGATAGATTATATTCTATGATGTGTCTAAAGAATCTACAATCTAGGTCTACAAAGTACATAAAGTCAATAATTACTGAGTCCTTCTTATTCTGCGTTACTGATGGTCATCCCATTGCTCTTTAGTTTTGACAACGATTATAAAACTCAGTCATGCTGTTCAAAAGAATACTACTTCGATTACTATTAGCAACAGCTATTAATTAGGCTACAGATGAAATAAGGAAGGTTTTTAGTAGAATTTGTTTATTTTTTGTTTTAATTTACTACTTCTTCGTCTTTATTAATTGTTTTGAATGTTTTGGTATACTTTTTTTTTCGAATCTTAATAAGGACAAGAAAGAGACAATGGAATAGTTAAATATCATCTTTGTTCATTGTTAAAAAAAAAAAAAAGATCTCCTGTAGTTCTACCTTCAATCACCGATAATTACGCATATTCACTAAAAATAAATAAAATAAGAATTTCCTTTTAGATTACTATATATATATATATATATATACAGTCGGATCTCTATTTAACGAAGTCGCTAAATCCCGAAAATAAGTTCGTTATATGGGAAATTCGTTAAATAGAGATTCACCTTTTAAAATTACTTTAAAAAAACAAATTTAAAATACATAAACAATAAATATTATTAAAAAAAGTAATAATTTTAATGACATAAAGCATACATTATCACATGCATACTTAAATTTACTAATAAAATCTGTTAATTTTGTCTTTTTTTTTTTTTTTTGAAAAAGTGTTTTCGCTCATAGTAAGTGTCGCATCTTTGCAATGCACCAAAAACTCTTCAAGCGTATTTGTTTCAAATTGTAATCCGCATCGGATTGTTTCGTATGATTTTAGCATTTCATCATATGAAGGTTTTTTGATTTCTGCATCATGATCATTTCCATGATCATTGAGGATGAAAGGGGGATATGTGGTGTTCTGGGGATTGCAGTTTCTGATTGAAATGCAAAGAATGACAGCGATTGGCGCCTTTTGAAGGAGGAAAAAAATATAGATACCACGAAAAAGTTCGTTAAATAGAAAATGCACTTCGCTATTTGGAGGTTATTTTATGAAGAAATTAGCAAAATGTTCTTGGTTCCAAAGAAAAGTTCGCAAAATGAAGAAATTCGCAAAATAGAGGTCCGACTGTATATATATATATATATATATATATATAAATAAATATAGTAGACAGGTAGTAAGATGACGATATATATATGTACATATATATAGGTCTCGTCGTCTTACTATTTTCTATTATTACTATTATTACTATTATTTCTTGAGTTCAATGACGTTTCCTTTCTGTAACAGTGAACT